>CM077522.1:23261870-23392187 GCA_039654895.1 Mongoloraphidia duomilia | reverse complement strand
TCTTGGTTATTGTCTGTCACTAAGTATCTATAAGTCTGAGTAAATACTAAATAGATATTATAATAGTCGCAGAGCCAACCGTCGCGATCGGATTTCCTATGTATCGAATACACATACAAAATATTTATCTGTGTGTAGCATTGGGACAAAGATAAAGGAAGCCACATTTTTTTTTTATTTTGCCGGAAACTTAAAAATTAGGGCTGCCAAAGGGCTGCGGCAAATGAACTCTGCCACCCCATGGTGATATAAAAGTTCTCGTTGAGACCAACATTTTGACGTCAATTTTATTTTTGTAGTCGATAAGGCAATTCATAAAATAAACGCAAGTAATGATTTTGGCTCCCTATTTGTCTGCCCGGCCACTGCTAACTCACACATATAAATTTGTTTGTGGGAAGCACTTGGAGATTATTTTAATAAAATATTGCGTTTGTGTTCTAACGATAACGAGAACCTTAACCTGATCGTAACCAAATAAAAACTACCCTATATGTACTTTAAGTTTAAGTGTCAGTGGACAGTGTATTTGTTTCATCAAAATCGGTCCACCCGTTCCCGAGTGATACTGATAGAAACAGGAAGATAGACAAATATTCTTGAAGCATGTTTTCCTGTTTAGCTGACAAGCAAATTATAATGATGTGGTTAGTATAGCCTTGGTAAGATGCCATAATTGATAATTACTGCTCCGTTGCTCTAACTTGCACGGCTGACCGACAAATGAAATGTAAAAATTGACAGATTTCTCTGCGCATCCTCTAATAAACCAAAGAAGATTGGGATGCAGGAAAATCTAAAATGAGATCTCAATCCTTACTGCTAAATGGCGGGGAATCGTTCTTCGTTAATAATAAAATAGCTCATCTTACATAATTATTTTATTTATTAATTTTATTTATTAATTTCGTAATACTTACAAAGTATGTGAAACATGTGAAACTAAAACAGGACGTAAATGTAGGTAATGAAGGGAAACCCTAATATTTTTTTAATTGGAATGGATTTAATTTGTAAACCCCAGTACATATTAAGTTTATTCATCCTTAGTACAGAAGTCCGTATGGGCTACATATAGTCTAGTGAAGAAAAAAAACGAAATCCTTTACTGCCAACATGTAGCTGTTGATAACATCTAGGAAGAGCGAGAGTAAAGCCTCTCTTATCTCTCATCTAACTGAAAATCGATGGATATATTCTCTCCAAAGATGCCCCTTATTGCAGGCCTGGTGAACCTCTCCTTTTTACAATTGAAATATTAATACATTTTAGTTGTATATTTTTATATAAAACAAAAAGTTTCGTCCGTCAGAGCCAAAATACCGTTCGGCAAACGACGATTCTAGTCAATATTGCTTGAGCCTGTTTTTATTCCAAACTTTTGTCTTATTAAAAATCCTAACCTTTACCTGCGACTTCGCTCGTGTTCATTTCGGTTTTGACTGAAGCCTTATCTTAACCTTAGTAGCCAAACCAAAAGTAACCTATATAATATTTTAAATTTGGGTACCAATTTCATCAAAATCGATCCACTCGTTTTCGAGTGACGCAATAAATAATTCCATAATGTACGATAGTAATAATTAATTATCAAACTCAAGTGCCACTCCTAAGATATTGCCTTCATGCCGTGGAGCACGTACCTAAATCATCTGAAGATATATGCAACTTGAATATTTGGAGGTCCTTGATGATTCAGTCGTACGCCTCATTCAAGATGCTGCTCTAATGCCGAAGACGACATAATATTGAGGATGTAACTTGAATATTTGGAAGTCCTTGGTGATTCGGTCGTACGCCTCTTTCAAGATGCTGCTCCTATAGTGTCGAGGACCACATAAACCCTCTCAGGATGTAACTTGAATATTTGGATGTCCTTGGTGATTCGGTCACTAACTACAATATATGGCGTATAGATGTCTGCCATTCCTACATTTATATTGAGAATAAATAAGAGTATTTATATTCAGTGTGGTCTGCGTACTTAGTTTTTAGTATATGAAATACTTGAAATGTAGATACGTCCGTACAACGATGAATTCAATTTCCTTCTTTACTTTCAAAACTTATTCATTATTTGAAAGCGAAAACTTGAAGAAAAGTATCATATAACGCCCGCTCTCTCTATGGATTCTCATTCTAACCCTATACACTTGCCCCATCTATTTGTATGACATATCTACGGGGTGTTTTGTTTTTTTACCTAAACATTAGGAACTGTAAGTCCCCCTATATTATTAAACGAGTAAATCTTGTATATATGTTTCTATGTATCTATATAAATATTTTCTCGAAAACGGCTCTAACGATTTTGATCAAATTTACCGAAAAGGGGTTTCGGGGGGCAAAAAATCGATTTAGCTAGGTCTCATCCCTGGAAAAATTCGTTTTCTTATCGATTTTATCATTTTAAAAAACAGTTTTTTAACGTCAAAAAACAGTGTCGTATTGTGAGTAGGCTTTGGAAAAAACAAACTATTTTCATTATTTATGTCAAAATTACTCTGACAGTCAATCTTTAACTTATTAAAATAATCAGTAATTATTTGAAAAGTAAAAAAATAACAACAATAAAATCTAAACATAAATATGTAAGTAGTTTTAGCTAATATTTAAATAAATAGGTATGTTATTTTTATATTACTTATATAAAATATGTAGTATAGGTAAGTAGGTACGTTAAATGTAGTATGACGTATAATCTTACCTAGACCTTTTTTTCTCAAAAACGACTAACGATTTGATGAAATTTACAGAATGAGGATTTTTCGGGGCGAGAAATTGATCTAGGTAGGAATTTTGGTTCCAGAGGGGAGCAATTAAAAAAAAGGTGTTTTTTTATTTATTATAACTCGCTCAATTAAAGTCAGATTGATTCGAAGTCTATTTCAACATAGATTTTATATAATATATCACAAGTGTTAAAATTGTAAATGAACACTAATATAACAAGTGTCTTGCACAATATGTAAATAATGACAAAACGGCGGCCCGAAGGGCCGCACTTCTGGCGCCGCGAGTCTGTGTAAAAACACATCGATTTTTAAAAACTATTGTTAAGATACGTACAAAAAAGTTTTGCGTATCTAAAAATTGGTACGGCGGCCCAAAGGGCCGCACTTCTAGCGCCGCAGGCATGTGTATCAAAACACATCGATTTTTAAAAACTATGGTGAAGATACATGCAAAAAAAGTTTTGCGCAGGTTAGTCTGACGTTTGTTATTAAAAGAATCGATTTTTGTGAGTTTTTCAGTAGGTACCTATGCAAAAAAAAGTATTTGAAATTTACTGGAAGTTGTTAAGATGACATCACAGAGAAAAAGTACTTCGATAAAGTTGATATTTGGTATTAATGCTTAAAATTGGATTGTTAAAATGGTAACGGGCGAGCAAAATTTCATCTGATTCGAACATTTTTACAAGATATTCAATCTATGAAAATCGGTTTTTGCGAGTTCTTCAGTCAACAAAACAATAACGGCGGTAGATTTGAAAATGGCGACCTAAATAATATTTACAGGAAAAAATGCTTGATTCAAGTTGATACTTAGTTTTTACGCTTAAAAATACACATAGGTTGTTAAAATATCAGAAACAATTATTTTAAATTATGTTACAGAAATAAATTCGTTTCGGAATAATATTCTGAGAAAATAATATCTCACAGCATATTAAGTACTGTTTTTATTGAACTCATCCGAGCAAAGCTCGGCCACCCAGATATTATAATATTAATTGGAAATAAAATAATTTGTAAAATAACGAAACCTCTCCAAAATTGATTTTGTAGCAAAATTTCAACGATGAACAGCATTTAATACAAACATTAACTTTATTTTAAGCACCTATGACATTTATATTAATCATTTAAACGGTCTCCTAATAAATCTTTCAGCTTTCAACTATAAATAATATTTCAATGGATTAGAATAGCCGATATCGTACGGATATCATTGTTTATATTAGGGAGTTTGCAGGACTGTACAAATTTCGTTTCCAGATTCTAATCCGAAAACTTGTAAAAGTATGGATATTTTATTTTGAAAAAAAAACATTATAAATTGAAAATAGGAAATGGTAGGTACTGGGTACAGATAATTCTGGTTAATTTATTTCGTGCTTGAAACATGTTTTCCCCGTTAAGATATTATATTAACAGTAATAATTTCTTTAGAGTGGCTTTTAACTAATAATTAATAATATATACATTAAAAAATAACTTACGACTGCTGATTACGATAATGCAGACAGTAGGGTGTAAAAAAGAAAATGAAAAGTTCAATGAAATATTACAAAGTAATAGTAAATTGTTAGGTTCACTATAATTTTAATTAAATTTAATTAAAGTATTCCCAAAATGAAAATGTTACATTTTATATCAAATCTATTAAAGTATAATTTGTATCAATTTAATGTTATTAATTTTTAGTTGTTCGCTACCAAATCTCTGAAGAATATTTTTATTCCAGTTGGAGGAGCCATTACTTGTAAGACGTCAGTCTATAAAATGCTTTTATTTCGCTTGTAAATGAAGAAATGTAAATACGTACACTCGGTATGTATATAGGTATACGTAAATGTATATTGCAACACTTATACAACATGCTACCAATTCGCTTTTGGGGCTTCAGATGGAATTTCACGCGAAATTATTTAAATATTTGATAGTACATATTCGCGGTGGCGATGTGACCTAGTGGATTGGTATGTTTCTTGGCAGTTTACTTACATAGTTGATACATCTAATGGTTTGTTTGGAGTACTAAGAATAGACCCGATTCTCTTTCACTGCTGCACATAAAGAACCGATTCATAGACTTTGGATACTTATGTATAGATGTTATGATATCCATGAATTTTATTAATTAATAATAATTAATTATAAATTGTCAATGTATGAAGTAACTTGACCGTGCGCTTATGTGGGCTAGGATATTATATTTAATATACGTTTTTGTACAATTTGCCCTTCGAAACATTTTCCTAGGCATTTGGCCTGAAAAACGATCTTTTTCTATGTATATAGGTCAGTTATTTGTTTAACAGTCTGTGTAACGTGTGTATAGTCAAAAATGCTTAACAGAATAAAAAGTTTGACAACGACATTAGACTGTTCCTTCATATATAAAAACTGTTATTGTATGATCACAATCTAGGGTCATTGTCAAACCAGCTTTTCTGACAATGCGTTTGGCAACTCAGCATTTGTCTTTTGTATGATATATGAAATAGAAAGACAGAAATAAAAGAAATGTTGAATTCGAACGAGTGACTCTTTGTACATAAGTTGCGGCAATGCTTGAGTTCCCACTGAAGTTGAACAGACAGTTGTTAAAGTAACTGGAGCATGCAATAAAATGTGCGATATGAAAGCTCCCGAAGGAAAGGTTTTTCCGGCACCAATATAGGTCTCTCTTAGTCCAGGTATATTCTCTGTATTTCTTCATTATATTTTATTGTGTTTTAACGTTTGAATATTTCAATTTAGATTTTTGATTAAATTGTTATGAAATATGACATCGGTTTAATTTTAGTATATAATTATAGTCCAAACGCACGCAAGTCTACTGGATAACACCACTAAATTTTTATTCATGAAGAGTGTTGGAACCTTTGGTGTAAAGATACATTAAATGATAAAAATAACTACAAAACACCAAACCATTTAAAAATTCTCGATGTACGTTTCGCCAACTTTCTGATGATGCCAACATATTTGGCGAAACGTCCGTCGAGGATTTTTAAATGGTTTGGTGTTTTGTGGTTATTTTTAACATTTTGTAAATTTTTATTATTGAATTTAACAGATAATAATATGGTGCAAAACATCAAGTCGGTGCCAGGCTATTTCAATTTTTTACCAATTTTTGTTGTCATTATCTCGAATACCTACGGCTCAACACTACTTGATGAAGTTTATTCAGATCATAGAGAAGTATCGATTAATTATTTACATTAATTATCATCGTCTGCCTTGCACATTCTTTTTGCATTCCTAGCAGACACCTCATATTGAACATTTATCAATTTGGAGAGAGGACCTCTGTTAGGTATACAAAAAGAATTTGCAAGGCAGGCGATGATAATTGTAAATAACTGTAGCTATTTCTTATAATCCGTATAAATTTCATTAAGTAGGTTGAAACCTATTCAAGATACTGACAACAAAAATGATAAAAAAAATTGAATTAGTCTGTCACCGCTTTGACGTTTTTGATCATATTATCTGTTAAATTCAGTAAAAAATATTTAGTAGTGTGAACCAGTAGACTTTTGTACGGTCAGAGCTTGGACTATAAATTTATATACCTATAATACGTTGAAACAAACATTGACGTGTTCATAATATCCATTGTATTCTATGTTGAGCTGTTTTTCTGTTATTATAATTATATTTCCGTTATTGCTTTCCGATATTATATAAAGGCATTCTAAAGGCTGCCATTATTAATTGTAATTTGATATCGTCTTCCAGAGATTGAAAAAATATATAAAATAAGTACTATGTAAGTATTTTCCGAGGTATTTTGTATTTAATTTTTATTTTAATTATTCACAAAAAGAAATGCAACGAACTTAAAGATTCATGGGTAGATAAATAGTGTAGATTATAGACGCCCGTAGAGATTCATAGGGTTTTAAAATTTTCCTTTTAATTGTTATTAAGGGACCCTAAAGTTGCGAGGGTTTGTAGAGATAAAATGTATACCTAATCCCAGTCTGTCATTCTTTTAAAAAATTTGTGAGGGGTTTTCCTGCAAGGCGGATCAAGGATTTATTCGATGGGGGGGGGAGGCAAAACCATCTGAACTAGTCTAGCCTAAAAAAAGCAAATTATGCACAATTGATTATTAATGCACTATAATTTATTATTAATTCGACTTTGAAGTTTATATTAAAAAAAACATTTTTTCATCCCTGCAAGTTTCCTATTGTCTTGTCTTATCTTATTTTTTCTACTTGAGGGGAGCGCACGCCCCCCGCGACCAGCCTGAATTCGTCATTGTTCTACTAATCCATATATGGGTAGGTATATCGAAAAAATATTACTTATTATTGATTTCAATTTTACACTTTAATAACTTGATGAATGTCAGAAATGATGTAAAGAGGAGTTACAATGAAATCGGAGAATCCGTTACAAAAATATACGTTATGAAAGAAAATTATCCTTACACTTCTTACTCGAATCTGAATGGGGCAACAAACTAAGTAGGTACGCTAATAGCCAATTGTACGTTATAGCAGATTCCGTCTGTAACGATGATTTCATAATGATACGATTCTGAAATCTAAACCTACGAAGTTTGTAAACTCTCTACGTAGGTATTGTGAATGTTTGCATATAGATACATATGTTTACAATGTGTCAGTAATCAGTATAACATGTACATGTACAGTACATAATATTATAACTACTGTACATGGCAGTAGGTAGGTAGGTATGTACATATTGTGACCGTGCATTATTTCGGTATGAGCTGGCATCTGATGTTCCCGCTTTACTTATCTTTTAATTACACGAACAGTGCGGTGGCAGAGTACAGAGTTCTAACTAACCAACAGCCGCCATGTGGCGGAGATACGCGCCGTGTACGCCTCTTTGAGCGATGTGACATTTCCTGTGTCCCAAGCGCCATGATTTCATAGGTCTAGTATTCATAGTTGGTTCTGTAACATATTATCATTTGAAATATTACGCAGAGCAATTTTTTACAACATATAAAGATATGTTTGTTATACGGTTGCTTTGGTGACTGCTAAATCGAACGCGAAGGCGTCAAATCTCCAGAACCGCGTTAATCTTATTATTTCCAAGTTTTTAAATGTAAGTGGCTACACTGGTGGTGAACGTCAAAGGGTCAACGCTTAAAAATATTTATCATTCAACCATGCTATTATTACTATTCTCACTGTTTTTATTCTTTACTAGCTATTTCCCAGAGCTGCTCTCGTGCGGATGTCAATCTTCCTCATAGAGTTAAGAGTTAATGTCGCTTTTGACTGAAGCTATGTATCTTTAACCGAGTGTATAAGCAGGTAAAAAGTAAGCTATACTTTAAGGCTATATGTTCACACGGCAATAAACCGCACGTTTTTGATGCTATTCTGTTTTTTACCAAATAAACAGCAGTTGTTCACATGATTTCATTTTCATTCGTGTAAAGAACGAATATTGTTGCAGTTTTCACGCAGCGATCACCTTTTAATTTGGTAGACGTCCGTGTGTACTATGGAGCCACGCGTTGTTGTACACGTCAGCAGCATCACCGCCGGTATAATAGAAGATTTTGGGTTTATCCTATAAATAAAGAAGTGATGCGTATACTAACACATTTGAAAAATTTTACGAAAAGCTAAGAAACGATGAAAAATAGTACTTTCGGATGTCCACAGAAAGTTTTGACACGTTATATTAAAACGTCTGGATAATCCATGTTTACCAAAAAAGAATGCGAATATGCGAAAGTGCATCAGTACTAAAATGAAATTGGCTAACTGTTTGAGAAATTAAAGTGCAAGTATTCGATAAAAAACGCGTCGCATAGCGCCGTGAAAAAGATGATGTTATACTATGCGCTACTGCAAACCGAATACGTTTCAATTAATTCGTTTTTTTTGAAAAGTCCGGTGAGTTTTCGGTGGACGTCTTCAACCGTGTACGTTTATTTGCAGTAAAAACGACGTGTGAACGGTTCTATAATCAATGTATGCGCCACTACTTATTCGGTAAGATTTATCCTGCAGAAAACGTGCGGTGTAATATGCGCCTTATATGAACCTAGCCAAGTTTAACTACCAAGTTTTCCCAAAATAAGCTCAGCCGTTTTTCGAGTGATGCCGACACAAACAGACTGATAAATATTTTGAAAACGCGTCTTCCCGTTTTGGAATCATACAACCATAGTACCAATTGATTCGACCAAGTCCTTCTCGAGTGATGCCGGTTCAAACAAACAGGTATATAGAAATATAACTGCAGCAGTGCTGGAAATGCATTTTTTCATTCAGGTATCGTACAAAATAGCACTCAAAAACTCAGCAATTGCAGGCAGAGGTGCCGTTAGATTTATATTTAAGTACCTACTAGCTTCTCGGTCCGGCTCCGTCCGGATACAAATCGTTTGTGTCGATTATTGTTCAACCCCCTTTTGTCTTATCGTTATAATGTATAAACTATAAAGCGTATGTTACACCGGAAGAAGTAGGCTTTCAGATCGTATATGATATTTGTGTGAAAATGTAACAAACAAACTTTTCCTTTTTATAGATATATACACAGATATCTTTAACATGAACAGACGCTAATTGCACAACCATATTACCATGCTTATGAATATCGGCCTAACTTGGTTAATTTGGTAGTTAGCTTCTATCTGTGCCCCGTCGTTAGTGCGGCTATATTGTCATTTCCACTTTAGCAATGTTTAATTATACACTGAAAAAACTTTGTTTTTAATTCCTTACATCAGTGCTTATATAGATGTATAAAAGCTTGCCTGTAATATTCGTCGTTCTAGATTTTACTTTGTACGCACAAAAATTTGATTTTGGCTCAAATTATCTTATACGAAGATTTTCCCTAAAAATTGTATATAAAAGTATTTCCATTTTCTAGTTTTGACGCAATTATGTTTCATGATAATGACCGTGACGAGCAAAATGGAAAATAAGGATAGATATTTTGAACATTTTAAAATTAAATAAATCGAGTATTCTCAAATCCTTTCCTCTCGCCTAAAAACGGTTACAACTCTCCCGGCGCTATTTTTAAAGCTAAAGGGTTCAGGTAAACTCCAAATGAAGGACCAAGAATCACACTACAGATCCTTCAGGCGAAAAATTGAAAAATATTTTCCTGGAAAAACTTACCAAGTTTTTTAAAATTAGGTAAATAATCTTTCACGCGTAGCCAAAATTTTTTTCCGAAAAATTCGCCTGTAGGATCTGTAGTGTGATTCTTGGTCCTTCGTTTGGCGTTTACCTTTAGCTTTAAAAACAGCGTCGGGAAAGCTGTAATCGTTTTTTGGCGAGAGGAAAGGATTTGAAATGAAGAGTACAGGGGGTATAGCTTTGGGTAGAGAATGCTCTTATCGTACTTACATCGCAGTTTTGGCAGTTTGGCGAGTCGAACGGATGAAAAAGAACGAAATGTATATCGACTATACAAGTTGGGCCTCTGTCTACAATTTCGTTTTCTTACGGTTTAAAACGGCCTTATTACTTAAATTTTGTCATCTATAAGATAAATCAAAGTACCTATACTATGTGCTACAGGTTCTTTTTCAATTATTAATTTATTTCAGAATTTACAGCAAATAATGTAAAATTAAAACAAAATACAAAGAATTTAAGGTATCTGTGTAGAGTTGGAGCTTTACGGAATTTATAATTAATTAATATAATAATTAATGCCGTGTACTCCTTGCGTGGACACAATATTAAATGTATATAAAAAAATGTTATTAAAAAAAACATACCTAGGTATATTTATTTACATTTTTTTTTTGTAAAATTAATTAAATCATTTTAAAACTCTTGTGTGTATATTTATGAGTAAATAAATTCCATAGACGGAGTTAAAATTAGTTCACTTAAATAATAATATTATTATAAGTACTTATTATACACGGTGTCCCAACGAAAATTTGTACCCCCGTAAAACTCGGCAAAATGAACGTTTTGAAAAAAATTCAAAAACACGTCGATTTGTATATCAAAGGGGACCAATTTTTATGCAAAAATCATTCTTGCAACTTGAGCCCTGTGCGGGGGGTAGCGACTCCTTCCAAATTTTTAAATGGAATGGGGGGTCAAATGGTCTCTAATTTGGAAGAGTTTTTCATTACTCACATAACCGTATTTGTTTTTTTCAATTCGATCGATTTGTTACCGAGAAATTGCTTCTTCAAGTTTCGAAGTTATTATTGTATGGTAGTTGGTGGAGGTCATTTCGAGCAATACATTCGATAGTTTAAACCTTTTTGTGAATGAATGAATTGTAGATTATAGACGCTCGACAACAGAGGTTATTAGCGTCTGAAAAACCTTTCTGTGCTTTTATTAGTTTTTTAACTTGGAAACTTTCTCGGTACCTATAACAAATCGATCGAATTGAAAAAAAAAAAACAAAAAACAAAACAAATACGGTTGTGTAAGTAATGAAAAACTCTTCCAAATTAGGAATCATTTGACCCCCCATTCTATTTAAAAATTTGGGGAGAGTCGCTACCCCCTGCACAGGGCTAGAGGTGCAAGAATGATTTTTGCATAAAAATTGGTCCCCTTTGATATACAAATCGACGTGTTTTTGAATTTTTGTCAAAACGTTTAATTTGCCGAGTTTTACGGGGGTACAAGTTTTCGTTGGGACACCGTGTATAATTTATTCATTGTGTAAAAATGTACAGATTTTAAATCAGAATAAATTTCTTTCTCAAACAGAAATAACCTAATTTTTCTACTGCAATTACAAAATATGCTTTTATTGAAAACAGGAAGAAAGGCTATAAGAATCTAGGTATATTGTTTTTTTTAAAATTAAACAAAGAGCCGACGTTTCGGACCACATCAGTCCTTAATTATAACCTACAAAAATTACAGAAATTACAGAATTTACAGAATACAATTTTATGAATAAAAATATTAGGAAAAGAAAATATATGTATAATGCAAATTGGCTGTAAACCTCCTGAAAAAAATATTACGTTAAAAAGGTTTATGTTGAACTTGATATTTTAAAGTTACAAGTTTGTATGTTTTAAAAAAACAAAAGATATTTAGTAAGCTTTCCAGTTTATGACTACCACAGGAAACCTCTCTCAGGAGGTTTACAGCCAATTTGCATTATACATATATTTTCTTTTCCTAATATTTTTATTCATAAAATTGTATTCTGTAATTTCTGTAATTTTTGTAGGTCAAGATTAAGGACTGATGTGGTCCGAAACGTCGGCTCTTTGTTTAATTTTAAAAAAAAACAATATAGATTCTTATAGCCTTTCTTCCTGTTTTCAATGAAAGCATATTTTGTAAATTAATAATAAGGTGCTATCAAAAGAAATTATTGCAATTAGGTACATTAATTTTAATATAACTTTTAAACATAATAAAATTGGCAACGAGGATAAACATAATATACTTAATAACTTAAAGAATATTAAAAAATAACCACTAGCACTTTTTTCTCGACGCACATTTTGCTAACCATGTTAGCATCATCAGAAGATGATAAAAAGAGTTTTAATCATCTCCTGATGATGTTAACACGGTAAGCGAACATGCGTAGAGAAAAAATGTTAATGGTTTGCTGTGCTTATTTTTGAATATTCACAGTCTTCATAGAGGATAGTGTGGTCCAGTGGTTAGCGTCGCGGCCTCTGGATCAGACTGTCGTAGGTTCGAATCCCGCCTCCGCTCATGGATGTTTTGTGATGTCATTTAGTTTTAAGTGAGTTGTTATTTAATGTAATCAAGACGCTAATGACCTAAGTTGTCGACGCGTCTATAATTTACAATAAATAAAAATAAACACAGTCTTCATATCAAAGACTATATCCCTCTTCAAGATATTCGTAGATTTATAGCTTTCCTGTTCAATTTTGCAGTTTTACCCGGATAGATTTTGGTTTGGCAACGAAAAAGCAACAAATTTCTCACATATTATCACTTTACTCTATGTCTTATAGTTTAGTCAGCGCGATGCAACAATTTAGCTCAGAAATCTCGTAGGGGATCTCCGAATGCTGTGAATTTTCGCTTACTGCTCGTCACTCACTTGCCTTAGCCTATGCCTCACCGGAAGAAATGGACTTTTAATCGGTGAAAAAAAGAATTAAAATTGGTTTAATATTTCTTAAGATTGCTCGCGACAAACAAACATACACACTTTTATATAAATTGATAGACATGTAAAAATTATCTATTGGACTCAGCTGTTGAGCGTCTATCATCTACAATCTATCTATCTATTATCTATTGGAAACTTAACTCGTGTTAAAATTTGGTAAAAAAATTGTAACACACCACTGGCATCGCCATCACAATATGTTATAAGCGAGTATGGTACAGTACTGGAAATGCACAAAATGCTTCAGATTTGATTTTTGAATCATATTATTCTAAGCTGAAAATGTTATTACGAGATTTTTGGACTTTTATAACTGGTTTTTAAAATTATCCACGTTTACTACTAATCTGAGATCGACTAATTCTTTAAAATGGTTGTGTGTTTAACTGCTATAAATTTTAAATGAAGATCACGCTTTCGGAATAAAGTATAATTTATATTTTCAAAGTGTTGCATCTATCTTAGATATACGGAATTTTAAAGTCACAAGACAATACAATGACTAATTTATTTAATTCTGATTGTGTCTATACTAGTAACTCATCGAAATCTGTATGTATAATCAGTTCCAAGTTGGTAGGAAAATTTAAATAATTAATTATAAATATTAATAATGTGAAACAAAAAACGAGTAGGTAATAAATAAATATTTTTTCATTGTCAAACAAACTCGTACCGAGTAGATATTTCTGGATGTATTGTCATTTATCGACCTCACTGTATATTTATGGCATTGATTTTATTAATGGCAATAGTCAGCAAGTGTTAAGTACCTAACAGAAGAGAAAGACACGCCAGTCTCGTCCAATGAAAAAGTTCCCGGATTACGTACCGGACCGACTGCGATCGAAAATCTACGACAGACTTTTATATTGGATGCAAGTTACTGGAATGAAAAAATTTCATAGAAAATTCCTGATTTCTCTGAAAATTTCCAGACTTATCTATTGAACTATATAGTTGAACATTTTTTAAGATGATTTTAAATCAAGAAAAAATCTTGCGCTGTGGAAAATATAATTTCTAATGATTAAGTGTTAACTGTTATATTATTATCTCCTAATTAATAAATATTTTCATTGAAGTGATTGATATTTTATTTTTTGCGGACACGTCAGAATTCCGCCTCCATTCCGGACGAAATATTAGAATCTGTCGAAAATCACTTTTCTTGTTCGTGTGTCGTCTTTTCGCTCACCGGCTGCAACAATGGCACATTTCAAAATTAACACTTTTTGGAAAAATGACTGCTTCATAGATTCATAAAAGTTTTGTTAAAATTTTGACATTTAGATTTTTTTTTGAAAATTTTTGAAATGTGTTGTTATGGCTGCCGGTGAGAATTTTGTTGAATTTCTGGTTGTTTAAACTGAGGCTATGGTAGCGTATGACTACATAGTCTTATCCGATACTATATTATAAGTACAAAATTTATTTTATTCGAATGATAATTAAGTATGCATAATATAATATTCGTTGCGTGTGTTTAGAATGAAATCCGTGAGCCAATACGATTATAAAATGTGTGGGTGTTGTGAAACCAGAAGAGGCTGAAGGAAATTGATGTCTTCTTTTGAAAAAAAAATGTAGATATAGCCATTCTACAAACGTGTAGGTTGAATTATTTACTTATACATAAATTAAATATAATACAATAACATAAGGAAGCTACACGATTTGTCTTTTATCTGTTAAAATACATAAGTATATTTTCTCAGTTCTTGAAATTTATAATGCAATCATTGAATAAAAGTTATATTTAGTGTATTTGCCTGTACATAGTTTTATGTTACTAGAGTTCAAATCAAATCGGTCCAGTAGTTCATCGTGCACATAATATGTTACATAAATACCTATAGTAGAGATTATTTAAAATGTCCTGAACGGCAATAAAACGTGTAACAAAGAAAGCTACAGCTTTTAATTATCTGTCGTCGTTCTAAACAAATCATAGGCAAGAAATCCGAAAGAACCAACCTTTTATTGACTATCTTTGCCAGGAGTACGCAATTGAAGAGAGAAAGAATACCCTGTAGCGTTCTTTGTTACACGTTTTATTGCCGCTCAGGACTTTTTAAATAATCTCTACTATATATACAAACATAATCGTCGAATTGGTAATATTTTTTTAAGTAGGATAAAAATAGGTTAGCATGAAATAATCTCACGATTTTTTAGGAAGATTGCAAACATTTTGAACTGCAAGAACAAATACTTTTGTAAATCAGAGTTCTCAAAAAATCTGGTTGATCCTTAACTTTTGTATAGTAACGAAGTCCTATGATATCAATATTAAATTGTTGTTATTGATATTGGCAATCCATTTTTAATTATGATTTTTCAATATTTGTGCTTCGATAATACGTATTGATGCATTGTCAATATTAATCGTTTAACGGCCCTATTGAAAAAAAAACTATTTAAGCTGACATTTCAATAGTTAATTATGTAACTGCCTAGGTTCAAATTTACTTTTCTAAAGCTGAGTTTGCATCTGTTATGCGAATTGATCAACTCATTTGAATTCATTTGATATGAACGAGAAATGAACGGTCTGCACTCGATAAATGTCAGATAATTCATTTCAGCAGAATCAAGTGTTTCAAAATGACGGCAAGTTGACGGCCAAAGGAAAAATCGGTTCAATTTGTGAATGATGAAAATTATGAGTGTTTATGAAACTCACGATGTAAAAAATGATAATAACGATTGAGAAGCTAGAGCAACTGTTTTTCGAAAATAATTGATGACATGTGTTATTTACGTGTAGCAATGAGTGAAGAAGTGTTTATTTATTTATTTATTGTAGATTATAGACGCGTCGATATCTCAGGTCATTAGCGTCTTTCAACTACACTAAATAACAACTTTCTTAAAACTAAATGACATCACAAAACATCCATGAGCGCAGGTGAGATTCGAACTCACGACCGTCTGATCTAGAAGCTGACCCGCTAACCACTAGACCACACGGTCCCCTGAAGAAGTGTTAATAGCAGAATAAAAACAATCGCTGAGCATTATGGTATGTATTAAAAAGGATGAAATCGTACATTTTGGCACTCCATAAAAGAAATTCTAAAGCCTTTAAAAGAATTTCCTGATGTTAAGTAACGGACAGTTATTTCAAGCTTTATCTGAAAAGAAAGACCCTTACGTACCTATAAGTGTACCTTGTTTTTTTTTTTTTAATTTTGGGTGTAACTTGTGCCAACAGATTTTTGAATTGATTGTTATCCATTCTCAGCAGATAATTAGAATTTATTAATATTGTAATCGATTGGATCTTTTAATTGTAGATAAATATCGTAAATTTTAGACGCTCGACAACAGAGATCATATGCGTCTGACTTTTATTAATTGTAATTCATGTATTATTAGGGGAACCTCGGGCTCCTCAGCGATTAATCCAGCGTTTCTTCCATATCCTCTTTTTCCAGTGATTATTTTTATCTGTTCTAATTCAGAGGATAAAATTGTAACTGTTTGAATGAGTATTGAATATTTAATCTCAGATCTTTTCATGTCCAATCAATTCAAGTGAACTAATCAACTCAAATGACTATAATTATGTAAATTCGGCTTAATAGTAATTTCGTAATTTTTGTTATTATACAATAGCCAACATTATAAATGCATTTAAATGACAGAATAACGTTTAGTATTATAATTTTATCAATCATGGCGGCAAGTAATTGTGAGAGTAGTACTACTGATATGGCAGAAGTTTCACCAAATAATTCCGAAATAGTGATAAAAAATCTGAATACCGAGTTGGAAGCCATTTTCCGAAATTTGTTAAACAGAATCGATGCAGATCTGCTTGATGATTTCTTAAAAGAGGCTATCATGGTCATAGTTAAAAACTCAAATTATTATAATTTACTATTAAATGCTATTAATGAGAACACCAAAGTAAGATTAAAAGATGATATAAAGCTGATTATTCGTGACGTCAAAACATTAACGGCATATGTTAAATCAAGGTGTAAAGATGATACATTCACTTTATTCTTCAGTATCATACTTACATTAGAAGAATCTAAACTCATCACATCTAAAAATATCAGAATATTGAATAAACTGGGTGCAGAGTCTGGGACTCAGTATATGTTTGGATATGTTAGTACTGATTCTGAGGATGAAAATAATGGTTGGTATACCACTTTGAATTTTTATAGAATGGTAAACCGAATTAGTAAAAAAAGAAAGCCATTGGAAACATCAAGCATACCACATCAAGAATATGCTGACGGTATGGATGAATCCGTATGGAAAGAATTTGTTGCCGTACGTCTAAACAGATTTGTTGATAATGAAGTTCAACGTAATGCTTCGCCTTCAATTTCACAAAGTAGCAGTAGCAGTGGCGATGATGCAGGTAGGTCCAATGAAAAAAAATTTGTCTACTGGAATAGAAACTCTGGGAGTCTTTAAAATTAAGACAAACGTTGTAATTTGGCTTGCAGAAACTCTATGAGCCAGATCAGTTGAAAAGATAATTCTGCTGATTTCGTATTTAGCGGTTTTTTCTTAATAATTGGAAAGATTTATTTTTCGATATATTAATAACACAAATATAAAATATTTCTCTTTATAATATTAGTTCAGATAAGTTCTACAACTAATTTAGTTGTATTCAACGTACGTTTCGGAATACTATTCCATCGTCAGGAGACAATTGTTTTATCAACACAGTGACTTCTTCAAAACTATATCTTAAACTTTTTTTAAGATATAGTTCTGAAGAAGTCATTGTGTTGACGAAGAAATTGTCAAAATAAAGGTATAGTGTGAATTCCTAAACTCAGTGTTTTATTTTTTAACAAAATGTTGAAGTACAATTAAATTTGTTGTTGTGTCATTCATATATCCTTTAATTATGTTCTACCAAGTGCCAAGCAAGGAATCAGTTCATACTAAATTTATTTTTCATAAATTAATTTAAATGTTTTGCACTGTTTGGGATCAAAACTGGCGACTTATATCTTGCACAGTCTAAATTGGTGGATAAATCTTACATGTGTAAATACCGCTCTTTATTCAAATGATACGAACCTGTATTTGATAATATATTTACAGATTCAGCCACAGAACGACGACGGCGACAACGTCAAGCATATCTTCGTCGACTTATGAACAGACAGTTAAGAAGAACTAATTTAGTTCCTACTTTTCGTAACGCTCGTAATAGTACTGGGCGCAACCGAGGCAGAGGAAGAACTAATTCTCGAAATCCTGTTGTTAATCACACCAATAGAGGTAACAATCGAGGCAATCGCGCAACTAACAATGTAGGCAGCGCCTCAGATAACAGTGGCGATAACAGTGAGGAATAATTATTGTACTTGCAGAAATGGTTTGTTGCATTGTATTTAAAATTATTGGCGTAGATAGCGAAAGTGACGACATAATTAAAATATCAAAACCAAATAGATGACTTGTCTAAGGTTGATTCAGCTTTTCATTTGAAAAAAGCGGCCACAGAAAAAGCAGACCGAGATATACTTTTTTCTAATGTCTGACACTAATGCTGGGCTTCTGGCACGACTTTCAAAGATACGAATAGATTTAGCATTGAAATTTATCGTGGTTTCCATGGTAATAACATAACATAACATATTTATTGATGGGTTAATACATGAAAGTACATAATATTATCAGTCAGAGAAAACAAAAGTTAATTAAAAATCCAAATATTCCTGTACCGAATTCAGTGCTAAAAGTACTTTTCGCATTGAAAGTCGTATCAGAAACCCATTATGAGTATTCTTCCATTTGTCGTATATCTCTCGGTTTGTTTTCCAAAATTTAATCAACCGTACACAAATTATTTATGAGGTTTTAATTATACTTTAATTGTGCTGCCATTTGCTGTTTAATCGAGAAATACTTCTTCCACGTCTTATAATGTAAAACATAAATGAAAGAGGTACCTACCCATAATATCTTGGTTTGTTTTTTCTATACCATGTATTTTTTTATCATGTATATATTTTTAAATGTATTTTTATTAAGATTATTCTGCAAAGAATGTTCACAATACTTGCCTTTTTTGTCTATCTATGTGATGCCAAAAATTTTATGGAGTACATTTCAATTTGACATTCGCTTTTAAAGTGAGCAAAATGAAAAAAAAACTTATTTGTGTTTATTCAATGTAACAATAAAATTTTTTTTTCCGAATATTGCGCAAAACTTTTTCTGTTACCTATAAATAATAATAAAAAAGCGGCTGAGTAAGTACGTGGATTAAATAATTGCTTTTGGACCAAAAAATTTAGCGGAATTCAGTAAAGATTAAAGTGCCCCTAAAATTTTATAAAAATCGGCCAGACAGGGTTGAACAAATTTTAAGAAGACACTAGTTTGCGGATAGTGATTACTTATTGAAGAATGTATATACTTTGATGTAGATTTTAGATTGATAAAATGCCTGCCGAATATTGAAATTAAGATAAAAATTATTTTAACGGATGTATTTAGAAGTTTAAACCGCTGTGATCTGGTAGAAGACCAGTTCGTATTTGTAGGTTACTATAATTTTTAGTATCTTTATGACCTGGTTCACCTAATTCTACCTATAAATTTTAGTAACAAATCTAAAATATAAATGATACTTTTACCTATTCACAAAATGGAGTTTGGGAACAGGACTTTGTAAAAGGCAAGTCATAACACCATATTATATGAGTACATTACGAGTATGTACTTGTTTTTAATGAAAAAAAAATCACTTTTATATAGCTAATTCATAAAAGTGAGAAAGTAAGCACTAAATAATATAATGTAATTATCTCAATTGATATTGATAATAATTTGTCATCAAACAGGTGTCGATTTTTATAATTTACTGTATAGGTATTTTCTTAAATAAAACTTTTTAATTGGTAATTGTGTTTTAAAGACCACCAACAGCTAAGGTTATTTGGGCCTAGCACCAATTCCTATTTTCAATTCATTATTTTTTTTTTTTTTTAATATTAAATTGAAAATCCAATTGACACTTTTACCAGCTCTCGGCCTAGAACCCGAGAACTGGGGACTTGTAATAGAGGAACCATAGCAACGCCATGTAAACAACAGCGCCGCTACACTCTCGACTATTCTCAAGCCCTTTAAATAAAACGTTTTTTGTTATAACAATTTACGAATTCTTTCTACTAAAGGTATAACTGTATTCCCTATACCTTCCGCAAAAATTAGTGATTAATGAACATTTTAAATATTTTTTTGTAATATGTACGTGTATTATATTAAATGCATCATTACATAGGTCGAAAGCTCGCTTTTTCATGCCAATGACGAAAATAAAATTCGCGCATGTCCAGATCAAAAGTACAGTGTTTTCGTCCCTTGGGAAATTCTTTTCGGATCGAAAATAAATGAAAATGGCGCCATCCTACCCGATGGTTGTTAACTATATCTGACAGTTCGTCTAACGCTAACCTATAATACTATAGATGCCACTCGGGTATCATTATCTCTGGTGAGTAAACGCCACCCTCGTTCGCAATCGCCAATTTTATGGCCTAGTAACACAATGTAGGTACCTACTATTAACTTGTCGATTATTTGAAGTGTTCAAATTATCGCCTCTATTAATTTATGTATTGTTTTGAGTATTTCAAAAACTGTTTTATAATAAATATTATATATACCTATACTGGCTCGCAAAGGGGAATATTTTTACCAACTTCGGTAAAAGCTTCTGTGATGAACAAAATTAAAAAAAAACCTTTTTCAACAAAAAATATTAATGTTAAGTGACTTTTGCGTCATTCTCCGTATGTAAGATATAGGTACTGTACGTTTTTATATGCAGTTATTTTTCTTCAGACAAATCGCACTTCACCTGTATACGGAAAATGTCTCACCTTTCAAAAAATGAATCAATTTTTCACAGTCTTTCCGACTGTTTCTGTTGTTTCACTTCTGTGGTTTTTGCAGGAAAACTAGTTTACAGAGAAACATAAACTTTATATAAAATGTAATATAATATGAAATGCCGGAAACAGATTCGAATCTTTTGAACCGATAAATGCGGGCGAGATTTTATATTATTCTCGCTTCGTAAATCTATTACAAATAATTTGTGCACTATAACTGGGTGTTCCGTCGGTGATCGATAATACGGTGAATTGTTATAATAGTAGGTTGTAGGTATATCTAATGCGTAATAAAGTAGTATATTTTCGACGAGGTGTAATATGTTAAACGAGCGCAGCGAGTTTAACAGTCACACGAGTCAAAATATCATTGCTCCCTAGATATATGATGTCGCGTTAAATCTGATATGGCGGCTAAGGAAAAAAAAACCCAACGCAAAAAACAAATATTTACAAATGTGTCGAGTTTGGTATCATATTATTATTATTATGATACGTATTCAAAATAAATTAGAGAGTTGAAGAAAAAATTTCGATATTCCAGTCCCCGACTATTGATAACAAAAAAATACTGTCTTACGTTTTGATTTGCTTGTTTTCTTCTTTTTTCGTAGTTGGGTTTTAGTTTTTAGTGTATTTGCCATATGGCACATACACTATTGGCGTCGGTCGGATGGCGGAACCTAGGGGTCGGACCAAAATTTCTCGACGTTTCATAGCCTCCTGAACACTTTGGCACCATTTTTGGAAATGTATATTTATATATATGTATGTGTGTGTGTGTGTACGGGCAATAACTTTCGAAAGAGTTAATTGATTTTGACGAAATGTGGTAGGCACGTTGAAATCCATCACCGCACGAAGCCTATTTAAAATGGCCCTAATCGGACCATTTTAAGGGTGGTTTTTAGGGGTTGAAAACTGTTTTTGGGCCCAAAAATGCCGAAAAAATTCTCAGAATCGTTTTAAAATTGAAATTTAACCCTTTAGTAACGATTAAAATGTGCTGCTAAAATTTTAATAAAATCGGCCCAACAGGACCGGACTTACAAATTTTATGAAAACACTAGTTTGCGGATAGTGCTTTACTTACTGAAGGGTGTATTTATTTTGGTACCGAGGTTGCATTGATAAAAATATTGAAATTAAGAAAAAAAATATTATTTTAAGGGATGTATTAAGGGGTTAAATTTTTTATTTTGTTCAAAAACAAACTTAAGTTCACATAATAAAGCCACAATGCCAGTATTATCAAATACACTATATTGTCGGCAGGGTTTTGACACTGCGACCAGAGTTTTTTTACTTTCATTTTTTCTTTATTTATTATGAAAGATAATAAATTGAAGAATATAAAATTATTATTGAATATTACCATAGCACCTGGCGGGCGATAAAGTTATTTTACCGCCTAGCTTGTTACCGGCCTGAAATGAATCGTTTTATGACTGGTATACGTGCATAATAAGCATATTTTATAGGGAGTGGGATAAAAATTGTTTTTTATCCTACTTATTATTACTGTCTTAATACTTATCTCAATAACAATGTAGAAAACAAACAACAAACTGGCTCAATTTCCTACCTTAATGATTACTAAAATTTGCTTTCGAAGAATCATTAAGATGTAAGAAGTGCGTTGTAGATTCGAATTTCGAATCGATTCCCAGTGCAGTATGGGGTTGTTTGCCAGCATCTCATCAAACATGTGAAGTGGAAGTTTATATATAGGTACTATCCCAAACGATCAATCATATTTTATATATGAAGTAAAAATGTCAAGAAGTGAAGAGTTTTCAGTTTTTCCCATTCCAACTTAAATAATATTTCAGTTACACTATAGACTAATGGTTAGTTTCTAGCATGAATTACATCGAAAAATATACTTTGAAAGATTTAGTATTGACTTTTAACGCTAAATCTATACTTTCTTAGCGTTGAAACCAAGCATTAACCCACTGGTTTATAATTGTTTTAAATGTCCATATCAATCATATCACCTGAAAGATATATTATGCTAAACTTTATACTATGATAGATCAAACAATTTCAGAAATTGTTAAATCTAATTTTTAGGTTATTATACGCAACAGAAAATAGATATTTTACACACAAATGTCATATAATCACGCCTTTTTTGTGGGTCGGGGATTAAAATAAGGTTCTCAATATCTTAGAAAAATGATCAAGGATAAAGTGGTATTATGGAAGTGCGACTTCATACATAATATTTGCCATTTTATCACTGCTAAATATTTGTCTAAAAGCAACAGTTTTTGACTTCTTTTATTATTTAACTTACATAATTCTCTCTGACCTTATTTGCGTATATTACATAAAAAATTATTTTCAAAAATACTTTTAGTTGTAAAAATATCATTTCTTGTTTCTGACGTATAGTAAAAAATATTAATTCCACGGCATAGTTTTTGGTGGACAATTTTTTATTGCTTTATTTTACCGGTGAGTAATTTTTTATTAGCTAATTACATTTGTAATTTTTATATTTACCTATTCATTAGTAGATATAAAATTGGAGAATGCTATACACTATTTTCAAATTGTTATGATTTTTGCTTTCTGGCGACACTAGGGAGTAGGAAAGTATTGTAATCGCGGGAATTTCGACTTCAAGATTTTGATACATTTTCATTCTGTATCATTCAGAAATTAAACATGAGGGTTAGAAAAAATGTGTATGTGTATGTGTGTGGGTGTGTGCGCTATAACGATTTTATTTAAATTAGTACACTCGTTAGCACATTTATAGTACGTTACGCCCCTAACAATATTACGTCCTTATTGTTTTTTTTTTTTGGAAAATTAAAGGCCAATAGTCCAATCAAATGGTCGAAAAAATAGGTCTGAAATTGCGTTAATTAGAAGTTTGATGAAATTTTAATGGTAGATAGGGGGTGCTACTAGAACATAACAGCTAAGTTTCCCCCTTCGGATTCCGTTGGATACATCCTCCTTAACAATTTTTATAATAGTAATTTTTCACGTACAAGCAATATTTACCAAGATACATGATTTCATCCCTAAAATTCAAGATGGTGGCCACCCCTTGCGGAATCCGAGGGGGGAAACTTGGCCGGAGTGTCCTATTGGCACCCTCTATATACCATTAAAATTTCATCAAACTTCTAATTAATGCAATTTAAAAATACCATTTGACTGGATTACAAGAAAAATAATAACGATGATTTTTATTGACAATCTAATGTGCCTGTGTTAAGTGTAGTATAAAAAGTACAAATTTATTTTAAATCATACATAAAAAATAAATGGTACGACCAAAGACCGTACCATTTATTTTTATATGATTACTTAATTATTAATAACGACCCAGCTTTTTCTGTCCAATAAATTTCATTATTAATCTGACTTCATATTATTTTCATTTTTAATTATTTCTTTCAGGTCTCGAGACTTCACGCGTGGTCCAATGGCTTGAAGCAAGTTCCAAAGCCAGCTGGATTAAAAGTAAGTGTACAAGAATTTAGACATTTGAAACAAACTTTTATTTTTTGGCTAAGTAGAAATGTACGAACCAGGAACCCACTAGCATAAGACATTATTTTATCTTTTTACAGAACTTTTGTCGAATTTTTTTTTAATTTTTAATTTAATTTTATTACTTTTTAATTGAAGTTATTTTACTACCTACTAAACATATCACATTACAATAGTGTCAGGAATATTAAAATATAAAAGTTCTAAAAACTAAATAATTGCTCAGTAAATATTTTAGCATTTTTTAAGAAATGACACTGTTTAAACTTGATTTAAAATTATGATTTTTTACCGAAGAATAACGCACTATCTATTAATATTTAGTGTACATACTTTGTTAATGCAAATAATTAATTAGTGGTCAAAAACTAAACAGCAAAAGATAAAAATAACCAAAATAAACTTAACACACACTACTTGTTGGTATGTATTTAACAAGAACTGTGTATGGAGTAAAAATTTGTGACATTAATAAACCATTCTTTTATTTTTATTAATTAATATAACTAAGGAACACATTTAACCTCTTAGCAATAAGAGCGCTTTTCACAGTAATGTTATTAATTAATTTATATAAATATAACTAGCGGCCCCTGTCCGGCTTCGCCTGGATGCTGTGAAAGCCCGGGTGCTAGGAATTTCCTGCTTACTCGTTCGCTTCGCTCGTTCGCTCCCGGGTGGTATGAATTTATGATGAAATTATGATTTATATACAAAATGTATGAGAAAATGAAATTTCTTCATACATTTTTTTTCGTGAATTTTACCGATGTTTTAATAGTTATTCTGCTATTCTGGACGGAGACAAATTCAAAAAATCAAAGATCATGAAAATCGGTTCAGCCGTTCTTGAGTTATAAATGGTGTAACTAACCCGACTTTGTTTTATATACCAGATAACAGATAACAATAGTAGTTATGTCTAATCAGTTCCGAGTTGGCACAAAAGCCATATTTCGATACTTGCATGGCGCGCGTTTTTTTATTGGTCGTTTAACTAAGGGCAAATTTTAATTACGGTAAAATTAAATTTTTTGGAGTTAGTCTGAGGGCTGTCTCGTATGAAATTGAGTGCGCTGAATCCAATGAGACTACTCCCATGACTGTGCGAGGAACGGTTGCTGAGTTACAGGCGTTTTGCCTCAGAAACCAATTTGTCTATGGGCCCAGTCGCGGGGCCCAAAGTGGCCCAACTTCTTAAAGTGAAGATATGAGTCCGACTAACATTCGTACCAAGTGGCTTCTCTCTATCACGTCGTGAAAGATTAGGCGCTTAACGGCCCCAACCATCACCTGTCTAGGGGCCCGGTCGCGGGGCCCAAAATGCCTCCACATCTTAAAGTGAAGATATGGGTCCGACCAACATTCGTACCGAGTGGCATCTCTCTATCACGTCATGCAAGGTTTAAACACTTAACGGCCCCACTACACCCCCTTTTCAAGGTGGCGGCCAAATGGGGTGGCCGTCGACCCCGAAAACTTATTTTTAAACTTATACCGCCCCCTCCTACGCAACGAGAGAAAAAACCTTGTCCTACCCAAAATGCAAACGTAGCATAAAAAAATTTAACATTTCAAAGGACTACTTGTATTTCACCCCTATACGCGGGCTGGTGGAGGTTTCGGAGTTAGTCTGAGGGCTGTTTCGTATGAAATTGAGTGCGCTGAATCCAATGAGACTACCCCCAGGGCTGTGTGAGGAACGGTTAATGAGTTACAGGCGTTTTGCTCCTGAAAGTTACGCAACCCAGGGTGGTTGCGTAACTTTCAGGAGCAAAACGCCTGTCGCCTGTCGCGGGGCCCAAAATGCCTTCACATCTTAAAGTGAAGATATGGGTCCGACCAACATTCGTACCGAGTGGCATCTCTCTATCACAAAGTGCAAGTTTGAAACGCTTAACGGCCCCACTATATAGAGTACAGTACTCTATAGGTGTATAATCAATATCCATTTTGTTTTTTTACGGATATCATATGATATCCGTAAAATAGTATAGTGGATCATTCCCATTCACTTAAAAAATACCGAGTATCAAAAAAGTACTAGATTTTGGTAACAGTGTGTGCTCTTTTACCCCTAGAAGTTTGTCGGTGGGGTTTTTCAACATCCTGTAGATAATGTATACTAACTAAAAGCATATAAGACACGGGTCGACTATTTCTCCGGTGCAGAGCGCTCTTAAAGTGTGGGAGATAAATGACATAGGTACAGGCAGTCATATATTATCGTGTCCGCATTACATGCGACGTTCACTTGTTTACAGGTAAATATATAAATGTTTAGAATATTTCCCTTGTACATAATAACATTTCATTTTAATTAGTTAAGCGGCGTGTATATTATAAATTCTGAGATTCTTTATATCATGCTGATTTACGTTCTAGTGAAATTTAACAAAACAGCCAGAATACCCATAAATATTCGGTGTATCTTCTTCTCAACCTGTCTGTACTCAAATCGCTAACATAAAGAGAATTTTGCAAATAAAGTTTTTTAAAATTTATTAGACGTTCTAGAAGACATAATTTTCTCACATAAAGAAACATATTTTTATCGTTCGATTGTATAGTTTAAACTTTAAACTACCTATCTGTAAAGTAATATTTTGCATAAAATATGTGTATAGCTCACACCTGATTTGAAGAGAAGAATTGCAGAATTCAGACTAAACTTTATTTTTCATTACAAATTACCTTTGTCTCTCAGATCTGAGGAAGCAGAAAATGAACTGCGAAACAGAATATTATAATAAAACATTGTAGTTAATGTTTTTTTCGTTGTAGTTAATCCTATGTTTCTCTTATAGTACCCTACCTACATTTTACATAAAAATTTAATTAGTTTTCAATATTTTATTTTCATTTTTTTCGGAAACTTTTTTATGCGCCACTTTTGGAATCACATCTCGTAACAAAACTACGTCAAAAATGTGAAATATTATATAGGTACAGGAAGTATATTGGTCGCAAATGGGTAAAGACACTATGTTGTATTGTTTCTCTTTCTGAAAGATGTTTTTACGAACGATAAAAACTGGGCTACCTTGTTGACGTGATTAAAAACTTTACTAATAAATTTCTGCGTTCGTTTTAATATTAAAACCGCGATTACTTACTTGCTGCCGGCTGCGTCTTATGCCTAAGATGTGCCATATTTTAATAATCATATATTTACATAAATCTTAGGTAGGTACTCATATCTTACGCAAGTGCTTGTCAGCCTTGTCTACTCTAATCTCAGAGACTATTAAACCGATTTGAAAAACTGTTTTACTGTTTAGAAATCTACATCTTCCCAATTATTTCCCAATTAGCGGCCCCGTCCGGCTTCGCCCGGGTGCAATACACTACTCACTCGCTTCGCTCGTTCGCTTGAATATTATAAATACACTACTCACTCGTTTCGCTCGTTTTCTTGAATATTATAATTACATTACTCACTCGCTTCGCTCGTTCGCTATATATATAAACCTTCCGTGAAAAATTATCTAACTGATGGTGAAAACCGCATCAAAATCCGTTGCGTGGTTCAGGAATTACATTACTCACTCGCTTCGCTCGTTTGCTATATATATAAACCTTCCGGGAACAAATCCGTCATACATGATTTTTGCGTAACTTTAACCGTTTATGCAGCGCACGCAACGGAAGCTCTCAAAAGGAATAATTTTTCCCGTTTTTGCAACATTTTTCATTGATGCTCCGCTCCTATTGGTCGTAGCGTGATATTATATAGCCTATATCCTTCCTCGATAAGTGGGCTATCTAACAAAAAAAATTTTTCAAATCGGACTGGTAGTTCCTGAGATTAGCGCGTTCAACCAAATAAATAGATATAGATAGATTGAAATTTGAAAAACAGGAAAAAAATTATGAAAACGGAAAATTCGCTCTTATAATAGTCCTCAGAACTTTACAATTACAGACCTAAGTTACGATTTAGTTTATTTTTATTAAAGTTAACTTCTGTATAAATCATTAAAAACATGACTCTTTCATGATGGGACTTTGTAGGTGCGTTACTATATATACGAACACATTGATCGATAGCCAGTAGTGTTTCTATTGTACAAAGTGCAAAAATTACCAATTTTATAATATTAGTATAGATTATAGTTTGATCGTCATTTAACTGCAAATCAATACAGTAAATGTAAATATACATGATTGTTTAATAAAACATCAAGGTGTGTTTAACAAGTACCCACTTAATAATTACTGAGTGTGAAATGGTGTAACAGTGAATCAAAGGTAGACGGGCATTGTAAGTTTATCGACATACAGGTAATTATATAAAGGAGACAGATGTCTCGACGTTATGTTAGATATATAAATCATCAATTACCATTTTAGATGGTTGATGAGTTTCTTGTGTGCACTGCATAGGAGGTGTGTATTATTTGATTTACAAGAGAATGCAATCAGAGAAATTAATCGAAATGTCTCTATAACATTAATCGGTAGTATTACTATTTCTATCGACAAAATTAAGATGGCACCGAAAGTCTATAATATATGTGCCACGGATGGTGCAGACGTCTGCATCCGCAATCGCGGAGCGTTCGCATCATTGTTGACATTGGAATTCGCATTCACAACAAACGCCGCGGATCTTTAGCGGATGCGAACGTGATGCAAAATTTAATAATTAAGTAATAAAAATAATGACTTTCTTAATAAAGATGATAATAGATTACAATGTCTTACTTAATTTCACGAAAATTTAATATTTACAAACAGAAGGCATATTTATTGTTAAAAATATTATTATTCGTATAATTATTTATTATTTTCAATCCGCATCTGTATCTGCAGATGTGGACGTCAAAAAATCCGCATCCGCATATGTCAGTAAAACCAGCATATGTAACATCCTTGGTCTATATTATATACAATAAAGATATATATCTGGAGTTCGACCGAAACTTTTATCTTTTTCGTTAACAAGTTTCTACTTTTATTTTTGAACCCAAAAACATTGTAGGTGAAGATCTGTGTTTATTTTTAATACACATCGCTGGAGAATATTTAACTTCACACCTTAATAAAATTGAGGGTAGAATCGAATATCTTATTACTGTCAGAAAGTTTTCTATCCTCTTGATTTATTGAAATTCAGAACGAACACTATTTCTTTATTTTAAAACACAGTTATAAAGTTTTATTCTAAGAAAGCTCAATAAACTAAGTCGGCATGAAAAATGATCTCTTATTTAAATATTAAAAAAAGGAAAAGGTAAAATATATGTAAAATATTCACACCAAAAAAATTCAAATTATTTGACAGCAGCAATACAGAGAAGTATATAGAGAAAATAGTTTAAATAATATAAAGCCGATCCTACACACCTTGCGAATATTCACGACATATTGAAGAGAAATTTTTCGATTGATCGCACGTATATTTTACATAAAGGTCCTGTAACGTAGCTCAATACTTAAGACTTGGATGAGCGCCCACCCCGCTGTGAAATGGTGGGGAGAGATCATTTCACACAGAGCTGCTGGAGTGTTCGTATCTGTGCAGTTTGTAAAAAAGTGTTTATTTTTTCATTCTTTTTGTTTGATTTTCTATTTTGGAAAAATTTTAAAAAGCAGAGTGCAGGGTAAAGTTTTAGGTGAACAAACTAATTATTATATAGGTACTATTTCACATAATACCAAATGGAGCATTTTATTTGAAGTATTGTTGGTTATAAAAAAGTCATTCTTAGAGGAATCATAGACTAGCAACTGGAATTTATAACAGGAAAAATGTATTTAACACAAAACCTTTAATCGACTAAGAAAAGTCATCAAAACATCTCTAATATTTTGAGTTCTAGCTTCTTACTAATAATGTTTAACTAAATAATTATAATTCAAATTGTATTTAACAACTTAATGAAAAAAATTTCACTGTTTAAAAATTGTCAAATTACCTGTCTTGATGTAAAATTTTATGTTTTCTAAGACATTAATTACTGCAATATCAACGGCATTTGCGCTCTGAGGACGTGAATAAAATTCACGAAACGTCAGCAATAAATACAAATTTTACAACAGTAATTGCGTTTCCTTTTGAATCCTTCAGTCACTGAAGACTCTTCAACAAATAAGTCATCTCTAATATGGTACACGTTTCTGATCATTCAGATTCATCAGAACGGAACCGCAAGTGGAATGGATTCGAAGGAACCGAATAATTTTTTGGAGCCAGACCGCTTATCTCTCAAGATGGTTGAGAGAAAAGCTATTGGCTGGACAGATTTTAATCTGTTTCTAGTCGATAATAATACTTAAATGACATAAGACTATCGATAACTTCATTCATTGGAATACATATTGTGTGCCTTATATTATACAAATGCAGTGTACATGTATCAGCTTAACTATAACATCGTCTATGAATCGGTACTAGATAGGTACGACATGTAATTTATTTTGCCCGACATTCATTGACAAAGTACACACAAAGCGCACTTATATCTATATATAGAGCTTTATGCCTGTGCTTGTAGTTACCTACGTGTTGACAGCAGCGTCTGCCGGAAGACGGATGCTAAATTGTCTGGTGATCTGGCCGATTTGAATTGTAAACATTAACGAAACATGAATAATAAATCTGCTAGATTGTTAACAAAACCATGTTTGTTTAAATATTTACACTGTTAGTATGTAAATTTTTCCCTTCTCCGTGTAAAATTTTCTACCACCAGATGTCATATGCCCATTTACCAGATCCCAATATAATATAAAGATAATAAAACCCCTTAACAGAATCCACTCAAGTTACGCATTACACTGACAGATAGCAGCAAAGAATGACAGAATACTACGTCAGTGTACGTCGCTACAGTTTACAATGTTCATAGTACAACCTATTGGTCTAGACTCTAGAATCTAGACGGACCAAACGTAACATATTTTAATAAATTATTATTAAATAGACAGTAGCCATTCCAGAAGCAAATACTTTTCTTAATGTAATCAGTCGGCAACCTGCCATCGTGATGTTAAACGTCAAACAATTAAGATATACAAGGAAAAAATCAGAAGCCACTGTCAGGACTTGAACCCGAAATTCCCAGTTTCCGGCTGGTTGAGTTACTACTTACTCATATAGTGCCCCGAGAGTGGGATCTGTTCCTTTCCTATATATACCCATTTCAACACTAAATCACACTGCATGCGAGAGCGGATTTTATTTAAGTTATAAACATAACTAAATATTAATAACTCGTAAGTTCAGACAAGACCGTTTTTAAATACAACAACGAGTTAAGTTTTTGTGGTTCAAATAACCACAAAAACTTAACTCATTGTTGTATGTAACATATTTGGTTCAAAAACACATACTTACGTGATAAAATCTGTACCCAAACGGAAAAACCTCGTGCGTCGAATTTTTCGTAATTTTTAGGGTTCCGTACATCCGATGAAAAAACGGAACCCTTATAGGGTAACTCTCGTGTCTGTCTGTCTGTCGATATGTCCGTCTGTCACAGCTTAATTTCTCCGAATCTATTGGACAAAAAAAGTTGAAATTTGGTACATATTATATAGAGTTAGGTGATCCAATCACGGACGTGTAGCCTAAATAAACGAATTCTGATTTTGAGGGTTAATTTTAGGGGGCAAATTAGAAAACTAAAAAAAAAATCAAGTATACAAATGAAAGGGCTTGTTATGAGAAATACAAATATATTTTTTTATAATTTTAAAATTCATGGTTTAAAAGATATTAAAGAAAATTTCAAAATATACGAAAGTCGAGTATTCCCCCTCTTATCTCCGAAACTACTGAGCCTAAAATTTTGGAAAAATAAGGCCTCACTCATAGTTTACAGGAAAACGCGAAATATGGAACCCTCTTCACGCGATTCCGACTCGCATTTGAGCGGTTTTCTATACTTATAACTTCAGTTTGTTTTTTTATCATTCCAAGTTTCACAAGGATGCTAGCAGAGCACATGGGTTAAATCCTGAAGCCATAAGTTAATGCTTAAAAAAACTTCTACAAGTGGGAGAATGGGGAATAAGTTTTTAGGTCAAAATTCACCAATTTACAATACTTTCCCTACTTGATATCTCCGGAATGTTAAAAACTTGTTTTTGCAAAGAAAGTCTTATCCAAATGTGCAGGCTTTCACGGCCGGCATTGTTCCAAGTCTTCATGGTTTCCGGGCTTGTAGGCCGTGGTCCGATGGTATTTCTACCTGACGTTTCGTCTACAACTGCGGTAGACATTCTCAAAGGCGATGTGGCAGCGGTCGAAGTGTTTTCCTTGGCGGCTCACAGGTCAGTGTGTCAGTGACTGGTGTTCTCTCTTCTTTTATGCCTAGTGCCAGTGTGTTCTCTGTTCGGCCGTAGTCCGTCTCTCTGTAATTGGTCAACTGCGCAGTGTGTAGTGGTGGGGGTGAGTTCTCTATTCGGTCGTATCCCGTCCTTGTACGATTGGTCATTGGTTTTGTATGTCGGAGTGCTGGTGTCCAGGTTTTACTGAGATTGAGGCCTTCATCTTTTCGGTTGAAATTCTCTGTGTGTCTATGTATTTCTATGGCCTCTCTGTATATTCTTGGGTAATAGCTCAACGTTCTGTCTATGGCAACACCAGGAGTATACCGCATCCCTTGCAGCTGTGGATCAGTATATATTGGGACAACGAAACGAAGCATCAACACACGTATAGCAGAGCACAAAAGAAACTGTAAACTGGGACAAACGGAAAAATCTGCCATAGCCGAACACACTTTGACTCTGGACAATCATAAGATCCTCTTCGAAGAAACCCAAGCCATAGACAGAACGTTGAGCTATTACCCAAGAATATACAGAGAGGCCATAAAAATACACCACAGAATTTCAACCGAAAAGATTGATTGTCAGTGACAAGAATCATTGTTTTCCGGACAGTAGTTATATTGATTTAATTTAAACTTGTAATGCATATTAAATTGTGTAATTGATTTAGTTCCGTTCTTAAAGAACGCTGTAACAAGATGTTCTATAGTTTTTTTTAAATATTCAAACATACCCTGTTCAAAATTTTACTGTTATGAAGATACGAATAAGACAAGCTCAAAGTGAGTACAGAAGACAAAAAACAAACACGGTGATTTAAAGTAACAATAAAATTAAACAACTACGGTTTTACGATCCGGTGTTACATTTTCTAAGGGACACGGGGAATGTAATGTAGAAGTAAGCTGTATGTATATATGCTACGGTCAAAGGCTGGGTCAATTTCGTTTTTCTAAAGGTGCTGACTTAATGTAATAATACTTGAACGTCAATAATTCTCCATTTCTGCTTCATATTTCATTTACTATGTTTGTATACGGCAAATATAAATATCGTTTTCAAAGTTCACATTATTTAAATAATTTTATATAACACATGCACGCTCTTAGTGTTTTTTCGTATCAGTTTTGCGGACCTTAAATGACCGTTTATTGACGAGTGACGTCATGATCCATTATGAAACGCTTTTCGATGAATAATGGAAAAACATTTGAAAAACCCGTTATCTAATGAACATTATGTACCTCTTTTCCAAGGTTATTAGAGTACAGGTTGCCTCGTCCCATCTGACCAATCAGCGTAAGCGCGGGAATGACGTCAGCTAGAATTTAGTTTAAATCAAGAACAAAAATTGTTGAAGATTATGCTTATTTATATTAGGTGCTTCGTGCAGATTCTTTCTTAAAATTGGCAGGAGACAATAAATAGAAGAATAGATGTTAAAAAATAGGATAATTTTTATTTTTATTACAAAATTTAGGTTTTAATCTAATCTAATCTAACTAATATTATAAATGTGAAAGTTTGGATGGATGGATGGATGTATGGATGTTTGTTACTCAATCACGCCAGAACGGCTGAACGGATCTGGATGAAATTTGGTACAGAGATAGATTATAGCCTGGAATAGCACATAGGCTACTTTTTATCCCGGAAAAATGTACGGTTCCCGTGGGATAGTTTTGTTTTTGTTTTTCATTGAGTATGGGATCGACATGATTTTTTGCATAGTGGTAGTTTAGGGGTCAGAGAATGTTATAGGCTAATTTTTATCCCGGAAAAATGTACGGTTCCCGTGGGATAGATTTGTTTTTGTTTTATCTCTGGAACTACTCAACCGTTTCTAAAAATTCTTTCACTAATAGAAAGCTACGCGGGGGGGAGAATCTCGAGGGGGGATAACAAATTAGGGGGGAAGATTTTCGCGGGGGGATAATAAATTAGGGGGGAAGATTTTCGCGGGGGGATAATAAATTAGGGAGGGAAGATTTTTGCGGGGATAACAAATTAGGGGTGGATATTCTCGCGGGGGGATAATAAATTAGGGGGGGAGATTCTTTCTGGGGGGATAACAAATTAGGGGGGAGATTCTCGCGGTGGGATAAAAAATTAGGGGGGTAGATTCTCGCGCTGGGATAAAAAATTAAGGGGGGAGATTCTTGCGCTGGGATAATAAATTAGGGGGGGAGAATCTCGCGGTGGGATAACAAATTAGGTAGGGAGTTTCTCGCGGTGGGATAACAAAATAGGGGGGAAGGTTCTCGCGGGGGGATAACAAATTGGGGGGAAAATTCTCGCGGGGGGGTAACAAATTAGGAGGTAAGTTTCTCGCGGGGGGATAACAAGTTAGGGGGGATTCTCGCGGTCGGAAAACAAATTAGGGGGGAAGGTTCTCGCGGGGGGATAACAAATTTTGCACAGGAGATCCTTATATAGGTATCGTAGATGAGCAATAATGTATTAATAAAATTCGAGCGAACGAGCGAAGCGAGTGAGTAATGTATTATAAATATTCGAGCGAACGAGCGAAGCTAGTGAAAATGTATTAATAAAATTCGAGCGAACGAGCGAAGCGAGTGAGTAATGTATTAATAACTTTCAAGCGAACGAGCGGAGCGAGTGAGTAATATATTAATAATATTCAAGCGAACAAGCGAAGCGAGTGAGTAATGTATTAATAATATTCGAGCGAACGAGCGAAGTGAGTGATTAATGTATTTATAAAATTCGAGCGTACGTGCAAAGGATAACAAATTAGGGGGGAAGATTCTCGCGGGGGGAGAAACAATTAGGGGGGAAGATCCTCGCGGGAGGATAACAAATTAGGGGGTGATTCTCGCGGGGGGATAACAAATTAAGTGGGGACATTCTCGTGGGGGGATAACAAATTGGGGGGGGGAGATTCTCGCGGGGGATAACAAATGTAATGTATTATTAATATTCGAGCGAAGCGAGTGAGTAATGTATTATTAAAATTCGAGCGAATGAGCGAAGAAGGAATTAATAATATTCAAACGAACGAGCGAAGCGAGTGAGTAATGTAGGTATTAATAAAATTTTAAAAAACAGTTTTTTGACGTTATAAAACAGTGTCGTATGGTGAGTAGGCTTTGGAAAAAACAAACAACTTTGTGTCAAAATGTGCTGAAAACATCGCGCCTGACGCATAAAGATGTATTTAGCACACTAGTCACACAATATACTATTGTTGGTCTTTTGGTTATTGTTTATTGTAAAATAGTCGGTATTTAATTTTTTTTTCACTTGAATTAAAATAATACGAATCATAAAGTAGTTTTATTATCTGTAGTGTTTTACTATGAAACGACGGTATACAAAACACAACTAAGCTGAAATACTATTTTTAACATTTTAAGGCCGGGCGCATACACACAGTTGTTTCCACGACTAAATAGTTTAGTCGAGTTGTGTACGTGTCGCGATTTCAACTCTACTAAAGTGTTTAGTTGTTAGAGGTGCGCATACAATCAATCAGTTGTACCATAATTTCACTATTAAACTAATCGGTCGCCGAACAACTATTTAGTCGAGCGTATGCTAGCGTCAACTTTGTTCAACTAAACAGTTGAACGATTAAAAATTGATTATGTATGCGTCCGAGCAAACTTTCCTTTTGTAAATTATTATTGTTAATACTGCAGTCCAGTGACGGCATATCACTGTATTGTCGTTAGTCAAGATCGACGTTGATCGAACGTTGATGATATTGCTCAACTTCGAACATTGTTCAATATAATATTACAACAAGCATCCCCCATACACCTTAAAAAATACTCATCAAATGACCGTTAATTGAAATGTTTATTGATAAAAATATATCATTTTTATGGAAAATTCAAGAAATTGAAAACTTTATTTAATTCCAAATTTACTGTATAAGTGTGGAAACAGTTATTGAAGTTATTGGCTAATAAACTACGAACATTGTCATTAATAAATCGTAACTTTTTGGTTCACTGCATTGAATGTGTTTTAGAAACAGGAGGGCTGTTTAAAACAGCGTTATACATGGCCTTTATGACTTAATATGTAGACCTACAGAATGCGTTCTGGAATCTGAATACCGTAATATACTACTTAAAACCAGCATTTTAGATATTATTGGGTTACTTAAGTGTTTAACAATAGTTTTGATAATGTAATACGCGATTAAACAATTAATATACTATGACGTGTTGTTAAATAAATCATAATGAAAGAAAAATTAAATATGACAAATTAATGGCTCAACCTCAAACATGATGAACTTGATAGAGAAGATCATAGAGACGAGAAGACAGATTGTAGGACATCTTCTTTTTTGAAGTGCGAGTAATGATTGATTGGCAAAAATGTAACTTTATTTCCGAAAAAATAGCGCTGCGCGCTGTAAAGTTTAAAAATTCTGCGCTGTGTGGGGCAGTGTTAAGCGGGGTATGCCTTTTTCATATAAGTGGATGCACCTCGCGTAGCAATAAGAACATTCTGCCACTATTGCTTAGTGTTCCAGACGGTACATACCTCCTGTGTATAAGGTAGACAGGTATAGCAGTACTTACACTAGAAGAGGACAGGGCGTGATTTCACATCGAGAAACATAATACGTGGCTAAAACATGTAGAGTCGTAGACAATAGGCACCCTCGTTTTAAACGCACATTTTTCATATACTTAATTCAACCACAACTGCTATTGATTAAAATCTAAAAAACTGAAGTTTATATTAATCAATTCTCGTAGATTATGTAAAAATTATAAAAAAAGTATTCTACCGTGTAAGTTTGGAGATATTTTAATATATATATATAATTGAAAATTCATTAAAATAGCTGTCATTTGTCAGCCATCTTAGGATATATTCAGTTTTACGCTCATATCGATCTGAGCGCTTTAATGCGTTCCAATTTACATTATATGCTATCTATCTTTCTCTATCCTCTGCGCTCGGATTGATCTGTTCGCAAAATCGAATTTACCCTTACAAATAAAGTCAAATTACATTTACTTTTTATTGATAATAATAAATAATTAAGTAAATCCGATTATAAGTGCATGGTTTTAAGTAACATCTAAATTTAAGTTATTAATTTACAGGTTAACATTTATTTTATTTTAGTACAAAAAAATTTCGACTTTACTTCGACTCAGTGCGCGAATAACCTTAATTCAATAAGTCTCTTAAACCATGCATGTGCTGAATAAAGTATAGTGTGCAGCGCGTATGCTAAATTTTTATGTGCGTTCGCCTACTACTGGTATTAAAAAAAACATCGCTCCTGACGTACAAAGATATATTTAGCACACTACTTGCACAATTTACTATATTCTTTAAAAGTTGTATCAGAAACAAGCATTTAAAATAAAATTAGATTTTCAATTTTTTTTAAATAATAAATTGAAAATATGAACTGGTGCTAGACTCAAAAAACCTTGGCTGTCCGTGGCCTCAAAAGAAAATCGACATCGAATCACCGTTACTCTTTGTTACTGTTGGTTACCAGGCGTTCGGTATTCACCGAGATAGTTCGGTTTTTGAATGTTTTGTTCGGGTGAAAAATTAAAAAAAAATAATTTAAAACCGGACTTTTCTATCCATTTTCTATCACGTTTGTCAGTGTCCCACCCGTGTCCGGTTTTTTTTAGCAATTGGCAACCCTGCTGTTGGTGTGTATTGTTAATATTCAGCGTATTAAACGGTTGGCTGTTGCTTTTTTGTGCATCCAAAGCCACGTCTTATAGCCACTTTCAATTTTAATATTACTCTGTAGTGTGCATAACCTATATTGTACTAACCGCGACCACTAAAACTGCTTTAGTAATTTAATCCCCAATGCTTTCTCGAGTCTAATGACTCTAAAGTCATACATTTACCTATGAACTGCATATAGGTACAGTGTCTAACAAGATGTGCACGTGTATGATATAATAGATTTTATTAAGGTGATGCTAGAAAACGTTCAGGTGAAGTTATTACTTAATCCCAGCGATCGAAAATAACGGGTGCATTACATTTATTATACCCCGTGTCCGGTCTCAAAGGTGAAGATAGGGATTTAATATGGTATTGTTCATTTTTGCTGATTCGTGTTCGCCAATTATTCAACGTACAAGAAAGCTAATGGTACCTGTCGAAAGATAAAATTATTGCGCATCAAATGATTCTAAAAATAAGATCAAAAATGAAATTTTTACTTTAAAATAACAATTTGAAATACCGATTTTGCAGTAATGATTTTAAATTAAGTAGACGAAAAACAAAACCCTGAAAAAAGTGTGCTGTAATAAAATTGTCAAAAAACTTTTGTACTCGTAAGCATTTTTACAATAATTAAAGTAAAAATGAATAATTATTCCAATGAAGAAAAAGTTTTTATGGTAAAAACGTTTTACAGCGGTGTTAGTTTGCGGAAAGTTAGAGATTTGTTTTCTAATAAGTTTAATGGCACACAACGTTAATTCCCTATGTTCGACTTGAGACCAGTAACCCGGTAAAAATCGTGGGTTCAATCATGAAGTAACGTATTTTATTTTAAACAGTTTTGAATAATGAACGTTTAAAGTTTAAAGTTTAAACTTTAAATAACTACAGTGTAATCTTAATATAACGAGCCTCAATATAACGATTTCCTCGATTTAACAAGTTTTTCGAAATCCCTTAGAACTGCCCATAAGAGCTAATGCAAAATATACCTTTACATTACGAATACATATTTTGTCAAAAACCTCTTTATAACGAATTTTCAATCATTGCAAAATATAAATGGAAAGTATTATTTACCTCTATATAGCCTTTACATAACGTATCCTATCAATTATTCACACTCAATTCCACAATAATTCATGTCTCGACAGGTTCAGACACGTTACATTTTTCGTAAGACAATCATTGTTGTTTGATGCTAAGTAATGTTAACACTGCTGTTTGTCACTGTCGTTGGTTTTAAAGTTGCATTGGCGAAAAAAGTGTTCCTTAGCCTTGTTAAAACGAATCGTAGTTCAACCTAACCTCTATATAACAAACCTCACTGTAAAAATTACTTGGCATAACTAATATTTTCTAATTCCCTTCAGTTTTGTAATATCGAGGTTGCACTGTATATGGATTATTTATTTATTTCGTACGTAGTTCAACCTAACCTCTATATAACAAACCTCACTGTAAAAATTACTTGGCATAACTAATATTTTCTAATTCCCTTCAGTTTTGTAATATCGAGGTTGCACTGTATATGGATTATTTATTTATTTCGTACTTGACTTAAACAAACGTCATTATTATTAATTTTGAAGTACTTTCTATTATTTTCAAATTTTTGTCTGTGCAGAAGTCAAATTCATTAAATATGTCCCTCATAAATATAATAAAAGTGAAGTGTTATCTGTTTGTCTTTCTTTCACGCTTAAATAGCTGAACGGATTTTTATGAAATTTTGAATGTATGATGTACATAATGTACATCCTGCATTAGAATAGAGGCTGTGAATCATTACGTTATTTTATCTGTTACTTATAGTCTTTACCCTCGGATTTTCTGGCGTTGATGTCGCGTTTGATAAATTAACTGTCGCTGAATAAAAAGTAGTGCCTTAAATTTTTATTTTGGTTATCTATGCTAATATATGAAGCTTAATGTAGATATTATGTTACCTCAAAACTCGAGAACCACTGAACCTATTTGAATTTTTTCACTGTTTAAAAACTTACTATTTGACGAATAACATAAACTATATATTATTACTCTACGACAAAAGGAGACAAAGCCGGATAGGGCAGCTAGCTTTAAATAAAGTCGGAAACAAAACAATATTTTGATACGCGTGATTATGGTCACATTTTTAAGTTTGTAATTTATAGTATTGTAACAAAGCTCGTTGGTAACTTTGGTAAATATTTTATTTATCTATTCTTTCACAACAGTGACAACCGTTTACATGCTTTGTTCCTCACTTTATTCACCGTTCGCTTTTTGTCTATTTTCCGTTGGTCAGTTTTGCTTGACCGTTGGTCAGTTTTTGTTGACCAACACTTCGTCACTACTTGACCACTGCTTGACCACTATGTGTCCACCATATGTCTGTGGTACGTATATTGTTCACTGGGTTCACTATATGTCTATGGTGGTGGTATTTATTTGCCACCTGCAGATATCTTCCACACTGTCTGTCACTTTGCACCAGAAGATTATCTGCACTTAATCACTCGAAGATCTCGTCTGTCACTCGCAAATATCTTCCACACTGTTTGTCACTTGGTACTGGAAGATTATTTGCACTAGGTCACTCGAAGAACTTTTAACTCGCTGGTGGTATATTTATTTCTTGTTGCACTTTTCACGTCTGCTCTCGTTGAGAATGTATACGTGACTCTCTGGTGTTTCATTCTTGCTCTTGCTTATATGAACTTTCCTGGTCATTTTACATCCATGGTGGCGGTTTTTCTATTGTTGTCACCCAGCATATTTCTTCGCGCTCAAGGCTGCGTGATCCATTTTAAGCCAACGAATCAAGGCTGCAGCCAGCCTGCCTAGATTCGTTACAGTATTATACATTATACTGCACATGTACCTACACATATTATATAAATAGCGAAGTATAAGTGCATGACTCACTCTCTACTATTTCCAAACCGTACTATAGGTACAGTTAAGCCTTAAGACTATATATTTTCAAGCGTTTTTATTAATATTGCGACAGTAACAAACAAGGCAATATACATATACCTAAACTATGACAAAATAATTATTTCAAACCAGCTAGTATCTACCTATATGTATTTAGTATATACCTACTTATAGTTCACTGTGCGGATAAGATTCATCAAATAAAGAGATGAGCCGTTTATATTATACAGAGTAAGGAAAGACTGGAGCTTGTAAAGCAAGCGAGCTATATAGTGGTTGGTACATACACAGAGCTATGATTAATGCTAGCTTCATCATTTACTCCCTGCCCTTTTTAAAAATTTTAACATTTTCTTCTCTCGCGAAATTTTCATACACATAACACTGCGTAATCCATTTTTTCTGTGAGATTTACTGAGATTCCTTCCGCCTCGAGTGTCCCTTGCGAATCTTGCTCAGGCCGATTACGTAACACAGTCTAATAGGGTAAATGTTACAATTATATGTTATCTTAAAAGTAAAATTTCTCAAATAAAAGTCACCTTAAGTTGTGTATCTTCTATGACAGAATATGTGTTAACACAACTATTAAGATAGATATAGATCTTGTGGATTACAGACGTCTAGTAATTAATGTTATTAGCGTGATAAATATTTTATTAAAAAAATGACGAAATTCGCAATATACGACATTTTTTTAAATAATAATCGGTACTATATTATACGATATTATAGTAAGAAAAATATTTTTCACAGTCTGTATCTATATTTCTACTTCTCTGTATTTTTTGTAAACATTGTGTTTTTAGATCGTCAATATCATAACATCAAAGCGGTTTTTGCAAATACGATACGAAAAGAAAATTTAGTTTTGTTGTCGCTTTCCTAGCCAATAAATATTTACCTATATTTTTCGAGTGTTTGATGTGACAGATATATCTATACCTAGATAATATAAATAAAATAAAAAGTTTTTTCCATGTTACCTCGAGTTATTATTAAGCTACGTCAAAACGGGAATGAGCCGTGAACGAAAATAGCGAGTTGCATTCAGGCGACACCTGACTGGGCAGTAGGCAGCTAGTACTCTACTAGTACTACATAACTCTTAATAGGAATCTGCCTGGCACCAATTTCAAAAGATGGCGCTACCATATGTCATTTTTCCCAATTTTTTACTCAAAGAATCAGCTTTTATATAAACAATACAGTCAATTTGTGAGATCTGTAAGATTCTATAGATGATATTCTTTGTATTAAACATATTTGGGGTCATGTATTGAAATTAATAAAAGTAGGAATTCAGATTGAACTTGAAATATTTTTTTCAATGAAAAAGGATTTTTAGACATTCAAAACATACTTTGAAGGACAAAAAATGGATATGCTAAATTTCAATACGAAACTGTTAATAATAACAGCAAATCATTTAGTAAAAAGTCACTAATGACAGATAATGCAACCGCGGTGTTATCAATAACTAAAAAAAGTGTAGCTATTGTCTAAGAAATGACGCTACGTACGTTTTGTTTACATCTTGATTTATGGTATAAATGTCAGTTTTCGATTTCTTGTTCAGTTCGTGTTTTTCAAAGATTTTGAGATTGATTTTGTTTTCTAAATAGATTTTTTCTTCAAGGCAACGGGTTGCTATGAATATGAATAATCAATTTTCAATTAACATGAAAACATAAAAAGTATCGAATTCAAAGATGTTCTAAATATGACAACTTAAATTATCAAATTTTCCTCTTGAGAAATTTATTTGATTGTGTAAAGTTGGTACCACGTACACAATTTTCAAATTGAGATTAGATTTTTTATATTTTCCAGGTTTTTCTGAAAAAAAATAGTTCAGTAACCATGGGAATGGGAAATAATCGAAATCCAAAACGACGTAAATTTTTAAAAATATTAGTATCATTTTATAGACTGTTATGCATGAATTTTCTTCGATTTGTTATTTATTTTATTCATTTTACAAGTAAGAATAGTGAAATGAACTAATTAACTAAGAAACTTTTCATATCGCTTATTACAAAAATGACACCACAGAAATTTTATGTAAAATAAAAAAGCACAAAGTAAATTTATATAGGTAATAAAAAGTGACATTACATTCACATTATTATAAAAAATTATAAATACACTTGGCACTTTTAAATCTTTATTACACTTCAATTATTCTTCTTTTGGGCTTTTCAGACGTATTGCCTAATTCCAAGATCTGTCATAGAGTTATTTTTTTCTAATAGGAGAAATTTCATAAATGCTTTCTTCTTGACTCAGATTTTATTTCTTTTTGATTGATTCAAGCGTTTTAATAGATTTTATTTATACATTTTTTCGCACATGTTCTATAAGATTTCATAAATGTCCTTATTTATTAATTTTCTGCTCTGAAATTATAATTTTTCAACTTTCAACTCAACATTATTAACTATTTATGACACGACTTGTGTCCACTTGTGTCAACATTTCTCAAATATTTAAATTTTTTATTCACATTGTTTCCATGGCAATTTCAGAAATATTATATCATTACTAACTTTGCTGTCATCATCGATCAATTATAAAAATTATTGTTATATTAGTGTCCTCTATACGCTAGTAGACGAAATACTCACAATATTTTGAAAAATATTACAATTACAGCGACGACAGCGCCTCTAACGGTTTATTATCGGCAACTTTTTGTGCAGTGCCCTTTTAAAAATTGACCATTTGAAATTTTACTTTTTGGTTGGATTCATTTTTTAAATTGCTTTGTTCCTGTCTGTGTACATACATAAAAATATTAATACTTTATTTTTTTATTTATTTATACCTGAATGCTGATAATTGAGTCATTTACCTTAAAATGCTTAACTTTTTTCATCATATTTTCAAAGCCACGCTGCTCAACTGTAACATTATTATGGTAATCTTATTTCGTCGGCTAAAGAATTCTCTTCCAAGTTAAATACTAAATAGCATTCAAATATTATTTTATTAAAATATCAATATTATGACATTTTCAACACGACAACAAAATGTACTGCACTTATGTACAATAAAAATACAATTAATTTTATTTCTATTTTCTAACATTAGGTAATGTTCTGAAAAAAAATATTCTACATGTACCTATTTTAAATATACAGGGTGTTTTCTGTCTACTTATTTTATTTTTAATGGGTGATAGTACAAATCAAAAGAAGACGATTGTTAGTAAAAGTTTTATGAACATTTCGCTGCACTTCTCCATAAATTAGCACCATGTCAACTAATTCAATATACCTATTAGAATATGAATTTAGATAATAATTTTCCTCTCTTATCATACAACTTTTACTAAGGTGTTTTAACACCAATCGTCTTCTATTGACCAGTACTATCACTCATTAAAAATAAAATAAGTAGACTGAAAACACCCTGTAATAATTGAATATAAAAAATTTTTTATTCGTGCTGTTATAATGCATAATGTTTTTCTTACGTTTTTGATTTATATTTTCGGTTGTTTCATGATGGCTTTAATTGAAAACCAGCTTCATAATTTTTTTTTTCAATAAATAATTATTTATAAATATTTATATTAAGAATCTTTATTCTTAACAATAAAGGTACCCGACCTTTTTGTATTACACTATGTGTTTATTATTTTTTTCTGTTTTGTATTCTTGTCTTTTATAATGTAAGAATAGTCCAATAATATACTGAGAAAAAATTAGCTGAATGCTTAGAAACTAGGGTTCCCACTTATAATATTGATTTCTTTATAACAATATACGTCACATCATTGTAACCTAACTATTAAAAAAAAAAATTCGACTGATGACCAGTCCTATACTTCCCACCTAGTAAATATTTACAAAAATTAACACTCCTTTTTTTTATTCTTTGACTAGGCCCAAATAACCCTAGCTGTTGGTGGTCTTTAAAACACAATTTAATTTTTATTCTTTGCAAAAAGCATGGCCCTCTTTTTTGTTTGGTGATCTACTGATGGCTAGCTTAATATAGCAAAAATCATGGTTACCTTGATTTACGTACAATTTTTATTTTTTTTAGTAAAATATTTTTTTTCTCGAAAACTATACACTTTAGAGAAAAAAAATATTTACATTTTTTTCATATTATAACATTTAGAATTCATTTATATTTTTTTTACCTATGTTAATACGTGACATTGAGAACGTTTTTTTTAATATCTCAGGATCCGCTGAACCGATTTGACTCAAAATCTAATCAGATCTAAGTTAAAGGCTGATAAACACAATAGAACAATCGGCATGCCCGTATGTTGTTCCGTTCTTAAGATATCGAAGGCGAAAAATTGACCACATACACACACACACACATACACACACACAGACATCAGTCAGAAAATGATCTTAAACGATTGCTAGGGTCTCAAAACGTGAAAATCTGTTAAAATCTCGAAATATTTTTTTCGGACTAAATCCATTATCTACTTCCCTACCATAGTAGAGGTGGGAAGTAATAACATCATATCATCTTTAAGAAACAGTCGAGCATGAATATGCTTTATGCGCCAAGGTTCCGTACATTATTCGATATAGTTTACCTCTAATCTTTGCCAGCCTTATTATTAAATGAAGAGTACTGTACCTATGATAATTAACTATTTTAAATCCCAAAAATTACTAAAAATTCGACCTTCGCTTTAGTTTTCCTGTAATCTTTACCAGCCTTTTTATATATTTGATTTCTGTCAAAACCGACTTTAACGCAAGCGAAGCCGCGAGTAAAGGCTAGTATGAATACAAAATTTTAATTTGGACATAATTAGGTTTCTATGGCTCACTTGTAATGTTTCCCATTCAAATCAAGCCAAAATTACACATGACATTTATATAAACATGAACATGAACTTTCGGAATAAAATTATCTCAGTAATTTGCGGGTATTTCATGTATATAGACATCAATTGAACGATAAATTGTATTGTGGTCTTACATTACAAGGCTAGCTTTGGTAAGTACATAATATTATGTAACGTAGATATATTATTACTATTACGTAACACATAATATCTGAGCTAAAGAGTAAGTAAAGCTCAGTAGGAGACGACGCTCTGACTGGTTCTTTTAATGTGTAGCATAAAGATTCAACCAACCTAGAAACCTTCTGCAGTGCCTTTAAATGGGTTAGAAACAGGGTTACCAGGTGTTAGGTAATCACCCAGAGAGTTTGGTTTTTTAATGTTTTGTCCTGGTGAAAAATTAAAAAAAAATTTAAAAACCGGACTTTTTCTATCCCTTTTCTATCATTTCTGTCAGTGCCCCACCCGTGTCCGGTTTTTTTCTAGTACATCTGGTAGCCCTGGTTGTATATACTATACAGGGTGTTTCATAATACATGCGCAGGACTTCAGGATGTGATAGCTCGTCCAAAAATGTGAAAAAAAGTATCTATTAACTTACCCTCTAAAATGCACCATTTTAGAGATACAGGGTGTTTGGGAATTTTGAAAAGACAACTTTTGTATCATTTTTTTATTTTTTTTTAATTTTGCAATTATGAAGTTAACGTTTGGTTTTGTTACTTGTTCTAACGTTTAAATAAATTTTGTTTAATTAGTAAGAAAAAAATTTTATTTAAAAAAATTGACCATGTTTTGCAACATAAAAGTTGATTTTTCTCGAAAACGATCGACTTTAGAGCTTATGAACATTGGCAGTTCAAATGGGCGTCTCAAAACTGTTTTTTTCCAGTAGCGTAGAAGTTGGGGAGAAAAACACCCACTACCCCTTCAAAACCTTCACCAATTATGACTTAAAAAAAAAAAAATTCCGCACAAAACATAGCCTATTATGAGTAGAAATTGTTTACAAAAGCTGTTTTCTGTACGATAAACGGTTCCGGAGATATTCGCAAAAAACGAAATTTTTTTTCAATTTCAACACTCTGTATCTCTAAAATGGTTCATTTTAGAGGGTAAGTTAATACAAACTTTTTTTCATATTTTTGGACGAGCTATCACATCCTGAAGTCCTGCGCATATATTATGAAACACCCTGTATAAAGTGCGCGAATTTTAAATGTCGCACCGTGACAAAATCAAACTTTTGAAGTAAATTATTATTTTTAATCGTCGAAAAAAATTTACGCTCCATAGTGCTTTTCAGTATAAACAATGTTAGAATTTACGGCGCTATAAAATTGTTGTCATTTTCTTACAAATTTAACATTACATCTAGGTTTATATCAGCGCTATAAATTCCAAATTTGATCATACAAAATAGAACCATTAGTATATTAGGCTTACCAAAAATAGACGATAGACGTATCGTAATTATTGGGATGGTAAGTAGGTTTCTTTGTGCGAGTGTCATCTCTTGTAGATTTTACCTACTCTTTGTTGTTACTAAAATGTATTACATATCGGAACTACATAATATATTATGCATGTACAAATTGCACTGACATTATGTAACATGTAGGTGTACTTACTGGAAATAGTGGTCTGTCACAAATAATGTTACGTTCATTGACATAAGTTATGTAACAGTCTCTGTACTCTATAATTTACTGATAGTTACAACTTCATTCAAGATTTGAGAGACAGTATGTATTCGCAATGAAATACAATCCTTGTGTGGTTCAATAATATGCAGGGATCAGTTAAAAAGCATTTTTTATTAAACACAATTTTCAGGAAATATGATATTGGATACCTATTTTTATTGTTTTCTTCTTTTGATCAGGCGAATGAACACTAATCACTATGGAAATTGCTTGCTTTCCCACATTAGTGTGGGAAAGATACGTTCCCGTACACCGGCCTGTCAAGTCACTTTACATGCATGTAGTGGGTATGGCGAAAAAATTCATTTAACGGCCGTGTGTTACCGACGAGGCTTCAATTTAGTAGATATTTGTTTAAGAAATTATTTCATCTTAATTTTGAAGAACTCTATCCTTTTTTTAATTAATTAGCTTGATTTCTTTGTAAATGCAGGTGAATGAATTTAATTTCTAAGGATTTTATACACTAACATACAAATGTTTTCAAAATTAACTGTGTCCTTTTTTAATAGTCTGTACAGTTTTGATGTTCTGTACAGTTTATTAAAAATGATACCGCCAATTTAGAAAATATTTATGTGTATAGAAATCCATTTCTGATTAGGTATACTAAGGAAAAGTTTGTATGTTTTTCGCGGGGAATCTTATAGGAACTACTGAACAGATTTTAATAATTCTTTGACTGATAGAACAGCAGTTTAAATTTCTATACTTAACTTCTAATGTTTAGTTATTTATCTACTTTGGTGCAACTATATAATAATAATAATACATTTTATTCTGACGACCTTACATAGAGGTATAGAACACGTCATACAAGAAACATTTATAATATTTAAGAAGCGAAAAACTCTTCTAGACTATACAATGTCAAACCACTGAGGTAGTTTTTGAATTTTATTTTGAATTTATCAATTTGCAACAGTTTCAGTTCTTGTGGTATATTGTTAAAAATTTTTATGAAGGAATTTAGCGGACCCTTTAGCATTATATTTAAGTGAGCTTGTGCTATTACTAGATCAGTTTTGTTTCTAGTAATGTAGTTATGATGCAGTACATTATTTGTGAACAAATGCGGATATTTTTTAACAAAAATTGCACATTCTACATAAATATCATAAACTGTTAAGATTTTAAGTTTTTGGAATAGTGGCCTACAAGATGTGCGTGGTCCTTCATTACTTATAGCTATTATGCATCTTTTTGTGTTTTAAATATAGTAGTTATACTTATTGATCGTTCCCAAAATATAATTCCATACGACAGTCTTGAGTGCACATAGGCATAGTATGTGTTCAGTGAAACTGAACGAGGCACAGTTTTATTCAGCGAACGAATGAGAAATATGTATTTGTTAATTATATTTATAAGATATTCAATATGTTGTTTCCATGATAGGTTGTTATCGATATGGATCCCTAGAAATTTAACAATTTCGGAAATATGTATTGCCCCGAAGTCAGGTAAAACTAAATTATGATTAAGTGAACCATACTTTCCAAACGTTATATATTGAGTTTTCTCAAGATTCAGTTTTAGGCTGTTGTCGTTGAACCATTGGGTTAAGTTTAGCAGAGATTGGTTAATGCATCCAGTCAGTAATTCATTATTGATATTTTCATAAATACCTGCGGTGTCGTCGGCAAATAGTATAATATTATCGTTAATTAAGGTAGATAGGTCATTAATATATAATATAAACAATAAAGGACCAAGCACATATCCTTGAGGCACCCCTCTTACTACCAATTTAAAATCAGATGTTAAAGTTATCAATTGTTTATCCATTTTTACAGGATATTTAATAGCTTGTTTTCGTTCAGTCAAGTACGAGTTTATGAGATCTAATGCAACACCTCGGATACCATATTGGTGTAATTTAGAACAGAGCCTATATATAGTTATCTGCAAGTATGACAACACTTTTTTTTATTTTCAGATCCTATTATTCGAACGCTAATTACCTCAGTTGTCGAGCATCTATAATCTACAATGTAATCTAATCTAGATTTTAGATTGCCGTCAACTCATAAGCAGACGATTTTCTTGGTAAGTAGTAAAATTATAATGATTTCTTTAATAAGGGAAAGGAGTAATAAAATAATAAGTGAACTTTTGAACATCTGGTGTGTAGTTTTAGTTCGATATAGTATACATATCTCTGCTTGTAAGCTTAATGACTATTGCAGTTGCATAATGCAACCAATGAGTTGCAGCAGTGCCAGTGTAACACGTGTTAAATATGCCAGCGTTATAATGTTTCATCGCAACACTGCGCCAAACTCATCCCTGATCTATCGCTGATGATACGAGTATTTATAGGGAACGTTAGCTTAAAATATGTACTAGACTTTACCCGTGACTTTGCTTACATAATTATAATAATAATACTTTATTGACCTAATAACTTACGTAATATATGGATGGACATCAAAATAAAAAATTCGACTGATGACCAGTCCTATACTTCCCACCTAGTAAATATTTGCAAAAAATAAACACTCTTTTTTTATTCTTTGAAAGAAAGCATGATCTACTGATGGCTAGTAATATAGCAAAAATCATGGTTACCTTGATTTACGTACAATTTTCTTTTTTTAGTAAAATATTTTTTTTCTCGAAAACTATACATTTTAGAGAAAAAAATATTTAGATTTTTTTCATATTATAACATCTAGAATTCATTTATATTTTTTTTTACCTATGTTAATACGTGACATTGAGAACGTTTTTTTAATATCTCAGGATCCACTGAACCGATTTGACTCAAAATCTAATCAGATCTAAGTTAAAGGCTGATAAACACAATAGAATAATCGGCATGGCCGTATGTTGTTCCGTTTTTACGATATCGAAGGCGAAACATTGACCACATACACACACACATACAGACATCAGTCAGAAAATGATCGTAAACGATTGCTAGGGTCTCAAAACGTGAAGATCTGTTAAAATCTCGAAATATTTTTTTCGGACTAAATCCATTACTTCCCTACCATAGTAGAGGTGGGAAGTAAAAATTGCACATAACATGAACATTTTTCTAATAAATAATTTTTTAACACAATATTGAAATTTTTGGTATCGAACTTAGCTTCGATTTGGTCTGGCAATCCATTGTAGATATTTTCAACAGAGCAACGCAGGTTTTGCCAATATTTTGTGAAACGATGCAACGGGACTTCCAGAGTTCTTCATCTGGTGCTATAAAAGTGTGTGAAATAGGTAGTTATTTGAAAACAAATCCGGATTATTTTTTAAAAACATCAGGCTTTTGTACCTACATAGGTAATATTAAAAGTGGCTTGAACTGTTTCACGGCGGTTTTTAGAGGAACCTTACCTTAATTTAAGCGTAGCCGGGTAAAAATATCTTATATTTTAAGTTCGAGTGACATTTAATAATATACTAAGTTTCATCAAAATCAGTCCGACCATTCTAGAGTAACGCTTGTACAAAGAGATAAACATTCTGAAAATATGTTTTTCACGACGTCGCTATTGAAAATTTGATTTTCGGTACCTGTTTAGCGGGTTGAAACTGAGCGTTTTCATCCCTAGGGATGAAAAATTTCAGGTCGGTTCTCTCTGTTTTAACGTTGTTAAGAGGGAGACAGAGCGATTGGATCCGCATATAATTTTCGAAAACGTCAAATTAAGAAGGAGATAGAGTGATATTGAATCCGAATATAATATTCATAAACGTCAAAATGACAGACATAACCCCACATAAATCTCAGAGATCTAATATTTTTGCGACTTTTTTGCACGTCCAAATTGTAGGTAGGTACCTCAAATCGAATTGTCAATAGAGTTGTTGTGAAAAATAATATGCAATTACTCGGTATGAAACTTGGCGTTTACAACACGTGTGATTGCATGCCCTCGTACCTCAGCAGCAAACTACACACTGGTTGCAAACATCAAGTTTCTTACCTTGTAATACAATATACTATTCCCTTCTAGGAAAGTCGGCCCAACTATTTTCGAGTAAGGCTGATACAAACACATAAAAATTGTGGAAACACGTTTTCCCGTCAAGCCTTCATTACAAAATATCCCCAAAAAAAAAAAAACGAAAACCCGCAAGAAACTAAATTTCAAACAGCCATTTCGTTTTTTGCGCCTAGCACCAATTTGGGGATTATAATAATGGGCATAATGACATCTGATGGTAAAAAAAATTATAAGGATAAGGGAAAAAATTACATGCTAACATTAGTGTAAATTTATCGTGAAATTGTTTATTACAAAAATAAAACAAGTAAAATACACTGAAAGTTTATCGAAAATGGAATTAGCGACGTTTTCTAATATCATGGGTTTAAACATTATCAGTTATCTGTAAAACTTTATATTTTTCAGCAAATTATTTTCTAATGAAATATGAAGGAACTGTATTTATGAATGAAAAAAAAATATTATATTAATAAGGCACTCATTATCATACTTTACTACAATAGTTAAATCACTGATGACTGACAAATTTAGCACTATCAATATACAAATATTTACATTATTCATCTAACCCAGCCTTAAAGGAGTATTGAACGGATAATTAATTTCGTGGAGATTTTCTTTTAATTTTGATGTTTTTAAGTAATATGCCGTAAAGTTCACTACTTTTGACAGCTCTTTTTTATCTTTATTTATTCCGCATTTTATAATATGTCCGCCTTTGAGAATCCGTTCTCCTTCAACGAAATTCCTTTGTTTAGGATTTATACCGGCCCAATCACAAATTGCACTTATATTTATCATTTCTTATCACTTTGAAAAGCACAAGATTGCACGCAATACTATACCCCTTATTTGAAATTTTCCCCTAAGTCCGCCATGTTTTTTAAGCTCCACCCATCTGACAGGTCCCAATAAAGGAGCCATGTAAACGCCATATAAACAAAACATCGCTACACGCTCTTATTAAATAATAATATATGCACGAATTAAATTTCAATATAATCTGTAGGTATTTAAAATATGTTTTAAAGTCTTTGTAAAAACTCATGTGACTTGAGGCCTTGCAAAAGATCGGTCCGCGCCGCTGACTTGATGACTGTCATTACTATAATATAAGTAATGGGCTGTTCTGTCTTTGTTTGCTGTTTGAGAAAATATAATAACAAACAAAAAATTATTATGTCACCTGTTTGTGCTGTAAAGTGGTTTCATTTTTGTGTTGTAATATGAATAAAATAAGTTGTTCATTTCCAATTCCATCACAATTATAGTTTAATGTCTTCATTATTATTTTGTTTGTCTTGCTACACCGTATTAAAGCGACCCAGTTGCGGCTAGATTTATAAATTTACATATTTAAACCTGAAGTTCGACAACACCATGTGATTTTAGGCTTCAGTATATTGTTTGCATTGACAATGTTTTGCTTATCAATTCTAATAATAAAACTGTAAAGGGAGGTTGTGTGTCTGTCTGTTCCGTCATAGCGTTCTTAAACCACTAATCAGATTTCAGTGGAACTCGTATATATTATGACTCCTCAACTCAAGATATCCGGCTTGGCACGCGTTAATAAGCTAGGTCTCTCAAGTCCCATTGCAAATAGGGTTAATGCCAGGTGTTCGGCTTTTTACGGCCGTATCCGACCAAATATATAAAGTCCGGCCAATCTGGCTTTTGTTAGGCTTTTTAGCGATGAAGTAGAAAACGCACATATTAATATATTGATATATCTATGAAAACATAGGAATGTACACACGTTTAAGGTTGATCTCGCAACAAATGATTGTAATTGATTATTAAAAGATTGCTTAAAACTGACTGTAATTGATTATTAATAAACGATTGAAAATACTCAACTGACTCTATTTCTTTTTCAAATAGGTAGTCCGGCTTTTATGGCAAAATGTCTGGCTAAATATAAAGCCGAGTTCGGATTTTCTAATTTCGGACCTAGTAACCCTATAATTGCAAATAAAAGTATTTTTCATTTAAAATCAACAAGCAACTAGCTAATTTTTAGTGAATTTCAATACCTACACGTATTATGGAGCTGCGAACAAACTCAAAGGGTGGAATTTTGCGCACACTTTGATCTAATTTCTATAAACATTCCCAGTGGAATTCGATGGAATAAAATTATGGCGGAATAAAATTATTTATTTCAATAATCATAATATGTAAACGACAATATACAATAATTTAATAATAATGAATAATTATAAACTCAAAAAAAAAGTACACAAAACGAAAATGTCAATTCTTAACAATGACACACTTAACAATACGCAGAATATTTATTTTAACACAGGTATATGTTAATTTATCTGTTATTTATTTCCCGCACTTCGTATGGCGCACCGATTACTCACTAAATCACAGGCTGATTGTAGACTGCCCCTGATTGTCGATTCGTCTCCGCTTATATACCTAAAGAACGATGTCTCTCGATTTTTCTAGTACATTCTTTATTTTTCGCGCGATTACCAACAAACACATTTCTCGGAATTCATTTGTTTCCAGTAAGTTCCGCCCAAGGCAGTGGCGTATCTCTGGATTTTTGTTACAATTCTATTTAAGCTGGGCTTTTTGTCAAAACTGACATTTTTTATGGGAACGAATCAGTGGGAAAAATAAATTGACGTTCATGAGAGCAATAATATTATAATATACTAGCGGCCCGATCCGGCTTTGCCCGGGTGCTATGCATTTTTGATTTATTAATACATTACTCACTCGCTTCCCTCGTTCGCTCCAGTTATTATAGCCTATATCTTAAAGCAAAATATCACCTATCGAACAGTGAAAAAAATGAAGTCGGTTCAGTAATATCTGAGATTACCCCTTATATTCACTCGGGCAAATCCGGGCCGGCTAGTTATTATAGACTATGTCCTAAAGTAAACTATCACCTATTGAAAAGTGATTTTTTTTAAATCGGTCTTCTGATTTTCATCCGAGCGAAGCCAGGCCGACCAGTTTCAATTATACATCTAAACCTTCCTCGTAAATCAATTTATCTAATTATCTGCCGAACCTGAAGCCGATAATTCGGACGAGCTCTATTATTACAATACAAAGATATAAGTTAAAAAATATGTCCGCATCCGTAAAACTCGGTCATAACACAGAAAATGTTTATACTTAAACGGGGGCGGCTTGTTTATATATTATGTATTTTTGATTAAAATATTATGAGCGGTCGTTAAAATACATAACAACCGGAAAACGGACACAATCACGTGTTGTTTCGTATGTCATAAACAAAACACCAACGATGACGGGATATTTTATGTGATGCTATTAAAAATCATATACAGAGACACAGAGCTATGACAATCCAAGTTGGTACATTACAGTCATCTTTAAAACTACACTTATAACTTTATATTAGTAATAATTTGTTCTTTTTAATTTGAACAATGCGTTTGTTACTATAACTTTCTCAAGCAATTTTGACTCTTTAATTTTTCGGACAGTAATCATTATTAGGTGCACCTAGATCCTTCACATGATTTTTTTTAATAAATTATAGTTACAGTTGTTTATTATTTTATTATTCAAATTGCAAACGTTGACACGAGCCTTTACAATCCCCTAGGTCCCAGGTTCTAATCTAAATATCAATTGCATTTTCAATTTATCATTAAAAAAATAATAAATTGAAAATATGATTATTGGTACTAGGCGTGATTAAGCTTGGAAGTTGGTGACCTTAAAACAAAAATAAAAAATCTTCAACGACTCTATTTTACTTTTTAGGCGCTATATTCTCTTTTTGTAATAAAATTACTGAAAATATACGATTCTTTCATTTAATCATCATTCTGTATTTTTATTAAAATAGAGTACAATGTTGTAATTATTAGTTATATTTCTACAGAAGTTCAAAACCGTTCGTGGACCTCTGAGGAGTGTGCGCAGTGAAATTTTGATTATTCCAAACTTCCAACAGCCATTTCAGCGTGATCACCGCGTGCAAAGTACCTGATTGGTTGCTTGATCATTCGGGAACGAAACTATATGCGAAGGCCACGCCTGCGGCGCAAGCTATTCATGTGCTTTTCACGTGATCACTCCATCTGTTAAGCGGCCCGACTATAGTTAGTTATTCCAACAGATTTACAAGCCGTTTGCTGAGTTATCCACAAGCTACTTAAATTTCTTCTTTGGTTTTATAATGTTAATAATTAAAAGAAGAGACGGGTAAAATGCCCATTAAATTAAAATGATTTTAATTAACCCATTCCCCAGAAATTTTGCGAAAAATTTGCTTTTTGATGTTTAAAAAGTTTAATAGCATCCATAAAACAAAAGAACCCGACAGATTTAAATATGCATAATATATACACAATTTAATTTAAATGTCTGCCTTAACATCGTCTATATGAATGTTGTTTCTACGAATAGTAATATTTCAAATAGTCAATAATTCATTGCTAAAACACTTCACTAATTATAATTCAAAACTTGTAAATATTTTACAATGTGCCTGTGTTGTTATTAAAAAATATCCCTATAGTATGCACCATTTAAGCCTGCTATTTTTTTTTTGTTGACCTTTAGCCTTCAGCCAGGACCTGCTATAGATAAATAGATTGATAGATAGATAGATATCAATGCCGACCGCGAATAAAGAAATTGATTCTATGAGATACATAGATGTTTGGTCATGTAATCAAATTACATTCAAATATTATGATGTCATTGAAAATGGATATTATTGTATCGCGGGTACAGACAGATGCGTGAATACCGTCAAACAAAAATAATTGTATTCGTTGTCATGGAAAGGAATACATCCACTTTTATTTATCGTAAAATGCTCGAAAATTACTGAAAATGTCATTTTTCGTAATTCATCTCGTAAATTTTTTTAATGAGGAATTTTCGTAGGACTTTAAATTTGACAAAAAAAAAAAGCAAAACACGGCATTTGTCGGTGATCTTCGAGCATTTTATGTTCAATTTTGATTCGTCAGATCTCCGAAACAAATCAGTATTAATTTTTCCAAATTATTCACGTAATCCGTATCAGTTAGTTTTCGAAATATCGACGGCGCAATGGCTTGAATTATGAGAATCATTTCTGTATTTCTTTATTTACTGATTTATTTACAGGGTGTATCACAGAAAACCGAACATAGGGAAAAGTACACAGTACAAATTAGTTAAGATCAGAGATTGCTTTGCCCTCTATTCAGAGGTCGTTACCATGGTTACTATGGCGTACGTATACAGTTTATACAAATGCAGGTTAGCTCGTTCATTTTGACAAAATCTGGATTGAACTTAAAGACATAAATCGTCGAAGTATGTTTCAATATGACTCCTGTAATGTTAGTATAAAGTGAGACATAAGTTTAATTGCAACCGATTAAGCCACTGCTTTATTCAAACTGGAGGTTTGTTGTGGACATTAAGGGTGCATTTAATCTTTATTAACGATCTACCACTGTGTTGTAATTCATGTTGTAATTATTAGTTAAAGAGGATATTTTCGTAATTTAAAATTGTTTCAATTAATACAAAATAAATGCATTGTCGAATATTCGAAGCATTTTATGTTTAACTGATTTATTCTAGATCTGAATCATAATTAGCTATTATTGTTATTCAATAATGGTTATTCAGCGTTACCATCCGTACCCAGTCTCAGTTTTGCAAAAGTAATCGACGAGCGCTAATGGCTTGAATTATGCAGAATCGAGTTTTCCGTATGTTCTTTATTTACTGTGATTCACCCTTTATATATTTACAAAATAATATTTTTAAATTATCTCTTTAACAATGATTTTCTCATACCTAATTATTTTCAATGAAGAAAATTCTTGAACGAAAAAAACCTTGTTGCAAATATTCTTATGTGGCATGAACCATAGGTGTATATCTATATACTAAGTATTTACAATACATGTGTAATATATTATACACATGTGTACATCGATTTCGATTAGCTAAATATTTTGTCTTAATGGAAATTTCATGGAACATTAATATACTTTATGACTGAATAAAAATTTATATCTTTTTTATTTCTAGCTCTCCATGTGTTCTGCTGTCTAGATTATTGCCAGAAATAAACTTTTTTGCTGTTGTCGGGTTTTTGTTCTTTAAAATAATCGATGTTATGCTAAAATATATTTCCGCGTTTAAACTTTGATTTGGAAGCAGAAATAAATCAATTATAGAACTTATATTTACTATTGAAAATGCCGCTCCCAAATTTTAGTAAACTGAGAACTCTTAGATTAATTTCTGTAAATAGTTTTATATTTTTTATATCTTGATCTTCTTGATTTCCTTCAATCACTTTTTAGTCAACGTTGTGGTAGACTGAAAGTTCTTCAAAACAAAGCCTTTTAAAATCTTGTTATTAACGGGCGTACATTTTCTTGTTAATTAGATTTATACTGGCGATTTTAATGATTTTTTTTCAGAATAACTGATATTTACATTTTGACAAAGTGACGCTTTTAAAAGTACTATCTTAAAACAACAAGATTAATTCAGAGTAATATGATTGCATTCATCTAGATTTTTCTGTGTAATGAATGATTAATTAATTTGGTATTTTATTTTAACTCATACCACTTAGGGATATATTTTATGAAAAATTGAAGAATTTCAAAATAAATACAGAGTGTAAAAAAATGTAGGGAGTTACTTTTGGAGCGTATTCTACACACAAAAATGAGCAGAATAGTTCATAAAAACATGATATGCTTACAAACGCATAGTTCCTGAGATACAGAATGTTGAAATTCTAAATGTTGGCCTCATTATTTTGCAAAATATTAATTCAATTTGTTTGAAATTTTGAGGGAAGGAGTAAAAAATCTCATGTGTACATAATTTTTTATTTCTACCAATCTATCGGAAATTCAAACGAAAATTAACACTCTGTGAAACGATGAAGTCAAAATTTGGATTTTCAATACCCTGTATCTCAGGAACTATTAAACCATTTTTTGATCGTGCTGTAAAAGCCATTCATTTTAAATATATTTTAGAATCGCCTAGTGTATTTAGAGGGAAGTTTAGTACAATCGGATGTATTCAGTTAAAAAGCCAATGCATATAACTTGGTCACTATTTAGTCATTTACGATTACGACTCTTGAATACTAATGTAGCATAAATGAAACATACCCAACTTTTATGCTCTACACCAGTGTTTCCTAAACGCGGAAAATTTTAGCCAGGTGAAATGAATGAATGAATGAATTTAGCCAGGTGAAATGAAACGAAATGAATGTTAATTTCAAGAGCTATGCTCCCATCTTCAGCAAATACTAAACTTTAGTATATGCTGAAGATGGGAGCATAGCTCTTGAAATGTACATTCATTAATAAAAATTATTGTGGTTAGACGTGACTAAACTCTTTATTATTAAATAAAACCACAGTGCTCTTAATTATTCTTATTAAGATGGCTTGTCGGCCAAATGAGTTCAACTTATTCTTTAAGTGTAACCCTTAAGATTAAATATGTACGCGCAGACATAAAATTTTTAAATAAATGTAAAAAATTCAAAGTGTTCCCTAAATTCACTTTAAAATTATTTAAAAACAATACTAAGAACGGAAGAGTTCAATCAACGATTTTCATTGCAAAAAAGAAATGGCTTAAAGGTATTCATAGTTCAGTTTATCAGCATCAGAATGGGAATGTCCCGTTAAAATTATTAAGATCAACGTTTCTGGTATAACTTAACTATTCTTATTAAATCAACAATGATCCCAATCCAGTGATCCACAAGCATTCATAAGCATAGTGAATAATATTTTTTTCTTAACATTATCAATCGGCAAACTACGCCATCATAATTGTTAAACGTCAAACGATTGTTAGGATATACAAGGAAAAAATCAGAAGCCTGCAACAATATTAAATTATAATTTTTTTGTATTTTAAAGAATTAACAGTGCAATATTTCGTTTCTGTTTTAATCCCCTGTAAGACTGCAACTTATTCACAGTTCTCTGATAAGTGACAGCCTTACATAATTTTGTATAGTGAATGATATAATGCTTATAACTATTCGCTTCTTGATGGCTGTGTAGTTTCAGCTAACCAGTCGCGTTTCTCCTGTCAATCCTAAACAAATTAAAATATTCAATATCATTTAATAGATTCTTGTTACGAATATTCTTATCTTATTAATTTACTTTATTTTGAACCAAAATTTCGTTAGTTTTTAGTTTTCATTTCTTAATTTCAATTACGCATTATTTTGTTTTATTTGTTATAGTTTATTTAAATATACTTACCCTTTTGGGGTTAAATTGTTTATTTGTTGTTTTTTCTTCCTGGAATAATAATAGCTAATTTTCTTGGTTGAGTAAACGTAGTATTTTACGGGCCCAGCAACTCTTAAGTTTATTTTCCACCCGTTTACTGAACCTCTACTGGCCTCAACGTTACAGAATGGTAGCAGATCGTTGTTATTATTTTTCCTAAAATTCAAAAAACTTTAATTTTAATAACGATTACTTATTGTGCATTCGATAGCGTTATATAAAATAATTTTTGTATCCTCTTACGCAACCCCTTTTATTATATTCATATCGCGTATCGCATTTCTTTGTGAAGTTTAAAATATTATATTTTTGAAAAAATTATTAGTCTACATTCTTATATACAGAGTGTCCAAGACTTGCGTTGTCGGCCGATATATTGATTTTGGGTGTAGATAGAAAAAAAGTTTAAATACAAAAGTTGTATAATTTTTAATGGTGTATAACCTAAAAATATTTTCAATTATACAGCCTGTCCCATTTAAGCGTGGCAGATCAAAGTTATGTTTTTTTAAACCTAGCACCCTGTTTTTATTTGTTTTTTCAATTCTGCACCTAAATGTGAATAGAAATTGTAAGGGAAGCTATTCTCGAAAATTAAGTAATTTTTGAGTTATTCAAATTTTTTAGAAATTTTTGACATGTGCAGACCTTTACCTAAAATTCGACATAGCCAAAATAGAAATCTTTATCAAACTGAAATTTTGAGGATCACTAGATAATGAACGGACGAATCAACGTCTGTCCTAAAAAAATGAATTTATTATACAGGGTGTTCAAAATAATGCAATTCTTTTACCTAACTTCAATCACGTGTAACTTTTGATTATTAAATACAACGAGGTTATTTTTTTGCTGGAATTGTATTCTTTAGGATATTTACTAACACTTTTATAAGGGTTGTCCAAACCTAAACTTAATATTTTTGTACTAAAATATTAGGTTTAGGTTTGGACAGCCCTTAATAAAAGTGTTAGTAAATATCCTAAAGAATACAATTCCGTCAAAAAAATAGCCTCGTTGTATTCAACAATCAAAAGTTACACGTGATTGAAGTTAGGTAAAAGAATTACATTATTTTGAACACCCTGTATAATAAATTCATTTTTTTAGGACAGACGTTGATTTGTCCGTCCATTATCTAGTGATCCTCAAAATTTCAGTTTGATAAAGATTTCTATTTTGGCTATGTCGAATTTTAGGTAAAGGTCTGCACATGTCAAAAGTTTCTAAAAAATTTGAATAACTCAAAAATTACTTAATTTTCGAGAATAGCTTCCCTTACAATTTCTATTCACATTTAGGTGCAGAATTGAAAAAACAAATAAAAACAGGGTGCTAGGTTTAAAAAAACATAACTTTGATCTGCCACGCTTAAATGGGACAGGCTGTATAATTGAAAATATTTTTAGGTTATACACCATTAAAAATTATACAACTTTTGTATTTAAACTTTTTTTCTATCTTCACTCAAAATCAATATATCGGCCGACAACGCAAGTCTTGGACACCCTGTATATAAAAAAACAAAACAAAACAAGATTCTTTCCCAAATTCCTTCGCTTTCACTATCCTAGCGTACAGGGTTTTATTGTGAAGTGGTTCAGTAAAAGTTTTACAATGCCGACATCTACAAGATCACAAAACAATCCTGCCACGGATGAAGATGCTGCTACTTCAGCAAGCGGTCAGCGTTCAGCCGCTAATCCTCCGCCGTCAACATCTATAGATCAGCCGTCCGCGCTAGTTCAAGCCATGGCGGTTCATATGCAACTGACAGCGGGTATACACGACGTTGTTCAGCGACTATCACAGTGGTCTGAGGATTTGACAAAGCATGTAATAAAGAAAGACACGGAATTCAAACACGACTTGTCGAATTTTTTGTCTAAAGTCTCCACATGCAGCGGTAGCGAACCTACCAAAGTAATTCTGTTCATCGAAGAAGTACAGGATCTAATCAATTTGAAGTTGCAACCTGAGACAACGGTGCTTTCTGCTCTACTCAGCCGTGTCCAAGGGGAGCTTCTAACCTGGTGGCCCGATGCGACCTTAAAGTGTCAAACATGGTCTGACCTAAAAAGAGACTTACTGATTCGGTTTGTGCCGGCTACAATTAAATTGCAATTGATCAACGCTCAAATAAGAAGATTTCAACGGCCGTCCGAATCGTTCAGCGAATTCATTCGTGATGTTTCCAGAAAAGCCCAAGCATTAAATGCGGAAATTTCCGAATTTGAATTAATTTGCCAAATTTGGGCTCACACCAACACTAACACGTTGGTCGAGCTGAAGCATATACCTATGCCGGCTACGTTCATCGAGTTGGAGGAATTAGCGCGTCGAATGAATCAGTCTGATCAACTAATCCAACTAGCCCGTCAGCGTGAACAGTCGTCGTCAGAAGCTCGTTCTAACGTAGAAAACAGTCAATGCGCGTACTGTAAGCTACCGGGACATCATATTACCCAATGTCGCCGTCGTCAAAGGGTCAACGAGTCCAACTCTACAAGCCAGACAAAAAACTGCTAAACCTACGGCTTGGTTTAAAATCAAGTCACACACCCAATCATGACAATTGTACCCTACCAGTTATCCAAATCAACATTAATAACTCACCTTTCCATGCACTCCTTGATTCTGGTGCTTCGGCGAATTTCTGCGATGAACGCGTCTGCAACATGCTTCTTCAGTTCGGTTCGGCATTCTCTTCGACGTCTAACTCTAGAATACGTCTCGCTAACAATAGCCTTGTCTCTGCTGAAAAAGAATTATCGGTCATCGTGAAGATTTCCAATTTCACCTGGAAGCTAAATTTCATTGTAATCCAGAACCTATCATTCCCTTTCATAATCGGAATCAAGTCTCTGCGTAAAATGAAAGCTGTCCTGAATTTTTCTAAATCTTACCTTTCCTTCAATTTTCATCCGGACGTTGTCATTCCCTTTATCCATTTACCGAATAATTCCAACATTAAGTTATTCACCATCGTCGAATCTTCGTACAAGCTATCTGAAGATCAAAGCTTACAGTTACAACAATTAACGCAACAGTTTCAAAGCACGCTCACTAATACTCTTGGTCGAGTCAAAGATTTCCACTATCAAATTCGTCTCAAGGATCCAACTCCAGTTCATCAAGCTCCCTATTCCTTGACCCCGCCTAAAGCAGCAGCGATGAAACTTCACATCAATAAGCTTCTGGATCTTCATGTTATCGAGCCTAGTCAGTCGCCGTATTCCAGTCCCTGCTTCTTGATACCGAAGAAGGATGGAAGTCAGAGACTCGTCGTCGATTATAGGAGGGTGAATCAACGCATTTATTACGACGCCTATCCAGTTCCGAAGCCCGAGTCAATATTTCAATGCCTTAGTGGGGCCGTCATATTTTCTAAACTGGACTTAAACATGGCTTATCACCAGCTGCCTTTAACGGAAGGTTCTAAACCGATTACGGCTTTTTCGACGACATTTGGTTCTTACCAATACAACTACTTACCTTTTGGGCTATCCGTCTCGGCAGCCGCCTTGAACAGAATCATGAATACTATGTTCGCCGACTTACATTACAAATTCGTCGTGAATTATTTCGACGATCTTTTAATTTATTCAGCCAACGTCGACGATCATATACGACATATCCACGAAGTTCTCGAGCGTCTACACAAGGCGGGTTTCACGGTCAATCCCGATAAAGCCCATTTATGCAAGTCAAGACTCAAATGCCTCGGATACGTCATTTCAGCGGAAGGATGCCACATAGATCCTGGCAAAGTTAAGGCAATCCAAGAGCTTCCAGTGCCTAGTAACCTGAAAGAACTAAAAACATTTCTGGGCATGACCGCATACTTTGCTAGATTTATAGAGAATTTTAGCGAGTTAGCGGCTCCCTTGAACCATCTGAAAAGGAAAAACGTCAAATTTAGTATGGAGCAACTTCAACTAGACGCTGTAGAGACGTTGAAAGGAGCTCTGTCTACTGCGCCTGTTCTTAAATTTCCTGACTTTCATCGAACATTTATTGTACGAAGTGATTCGTCTGACCTCGCACTGGGCGCCGTTCTCCTCCAAGAGTTTTCGGATGGTACCCATCCTATAGCTTATGCCTCCCGTAAGCTGTCAAACCCCGAGAAACGCTACGCAATTATGGAGAGAGAGGCACTTGGAATAATTTTCGCCTTGGACAAGTTCAGTGACTACCTACAAGGTCAAGAGTTCCTTCTACAGGTGGATAACGAAGCCCTTACCTGGATGATCCGGCACCCCAAACAACTCGGCAAGATTGGAAGATGGGTCCTAAAACTGTCGAAGTACCGTTTCCAGGTCCAACACTTACGGGGTCCCTTAAACTCCGTCGCCGACGCACTGAGTCGTCTGTACGGATCATCTGAGGTACAAGAAGAAAATATTAACGTCCTACAGGAAGTTCCGCAAAGCTTTCTTTCCCTCAAGAACCACCAGGAGTCCGACGCCGAGACTCGCCTCATTTTGGAGCGCCTAAGAAGCGGTCAAGATGTGACAGGGTACGTCGAGCGCGAAGGTCTTCTGATGCGACTAGTTGGAAAAAATCGCTTAAAAAGAGTGGTCGTCCCATCTCCGGTGCGGAACATGATATTATATTATTTTCATGACCTGGACGCTTCTCATCCTGGCATAACGAAAACCTACCGTGCTGTCGCTCGGCGTTTTTGGTGGCCTGAAATGTTTAAAGACGTTCGTCAATACGTTAGATCGTGCGAAATCTGTCAAAGAGTTAACCCGGCCAATCGTCGACTTGGAGCGCCCATGACGTCGTCGGTACCGACAGCGGTATACTCTAGAGTCTACATAGACTTCTGCGGTCCGTTGATTCCGTCATCTTCAGGTAATCGCTATGTCCTAGTCGTCCTAGACGGGTTCTCCAAATGGATTGACGCAATTCCTTGTCGACGGGCTACAGCTGCCGTCACCGTAAAGAAGTTGGTGGACACCTGGAGTACGTACGGGTCTCCAGAAGTTGTCGTCTCCGATAATGCGACTGTTTTCCGCAGCGGCCTGTTCAAGCGAATGACGCTAGCTTGGGGTATAAAACATGTGTTTACCGCCCCTTACCAACCTTCAAGCAACATGGTTGAGCGCTCTATGCGCGATTTGAAGAAGTCTTTAACGGTTCTAGTTCAATCATGCGCTAAGAATAACCACAAAAACTGGGACAAATACCTCAAGCTGTTCACGTATTCACACAACGCCAACGTTTCGGAGGTGACGGATCAATCGCCAGCCAGCGTCTTTTTGGGTCGCGAATTACCTCGACCCCTCGATCGACAATGGAATCTGGAGAAATTTATCGATCCTGTTCCAGTCACTACGCCGGAGGAAGTTCAGTCAAAGCTGGAACGAGCGCATCGTAAGGTGAAGGCTCTCTTCGACCTCAAACAACCAGCTGGACATCGCCTCCACGTTGGTCAGCTCGTGGTGCAGCGTCTTCACCGAATCGTTCCACAAGGTGGACAGGAGGCGCAGAAATTCGTCCCGGCTTGGAGCACGCCTAGGCGGATCGTTCGGTTCACCACTCCTTCATCCTGTATTGTTGCCAGCGACGACGATCCAACCACGCAATACAGGACTCACGTTAGCCAATTGAAGCCCTTTATTAGAAGAGAAGAAGCCGCTGTCGCGCTTCATCTCACCGGGGGATACTGCAACAATATTAAATTATAATTTTTTTGTATTTTAAAGAATTAACAGTGCAATATTTCGTTTCTGTTTTAATCCCCTGTAAGACTGCAACTTATTCACAGTTCTCTGATAAGTGACAGCCTGACATAATTTTGTATAGTGAATGATATAATGCTTATAACTATTCGCTTCTTGATGGCTGTGTAGTTTCAGCTAACCAGTCGCGTTTCTCCTGTCAATCCTAAACAAATTAAAATATTCATTATCATTTAATAGATTCTTGTTACGAATATTCTTATCTTATTAATTTACTTTATTTTGAACCAAAATTTCGTTAGTTTTTAGTTTTCATTTCTTAATTTCAATTACGCATTATTTTGTTTTATTTGTTATAGTTTATTTAAATATACTTACCCTTTTGGGGTTAAATTGTTTATTTGTTGTTTTTTCTTCCTGGAATAATAATAGCTAATTTTCTTGGTTGAGTAAACGTAGTATTTTACGGGCCCAGCAACTCTTAAGTTTATTTTCCACCCGTTTACTGAACCTCTACTGGCCTCAACGTTACAAGCCACTGTCGGGACTTGACCCCGAAATTCCCAGTCTCCGGCTGGTTGAGTTTAACTATTCAGTATTCTTACTTGACTAGGAAACATTAACATACATGAGAAGGATTCCGGATTCGGAAGAAGAAATTCACAATTTTGTGTGAATTTTTAATCTGATTCGAGCGGTCCAGCCAATAATGGTAGAACCGTTAAAACAAGCATTAAACGTGATAATCTGACGAACAATAGTATATTGTGTAACAAATGTGCTGAATACATCTTTATGCGTCAGGTCAGATGTTTTCAGCACGAGTAGTAGGCAAGCGCTCACGAGCCTTGGCGAGTGAGCATCGCGATCCGATACGAGTGTTGAAAATATCGCGCCTTACGCGTAAAGATTTAGCACATGCGTTGCACACTATACTTTATTCAACATACGCATGGTTTTAGACTTTAATTGAATAATTTAATGTCACTGACAGAAGTACATCTCAAAATAAAAACATTGGGCTCGATACAATATTTATTCACTTTGTTACCATAGTAACCATATTTCATTTATAACACCGAAAAGAGGTACATACTGTTCATTAGATAACGGGTTTTTCAAATGTTTTTCGTTTTTCAATGTATCATCGAAAAGCGTTTCATAATGGATCATAACGTCACCAGTCAATAAACGGCTATTTAAGGTCCGCAAAACAGATACTAAAAAACACTAAAAGCATGCATGTGTTGAATAAAAATTGTTTTACCGTGATGATGCACAAGTTCATGATACTTCAGGGTGTCGTGACGCACGGTTTGTGAACCACTAGTCTACACAATCATTTAAATTTTGCAAGAGTCAAGCGGTTTCAATTAAATTTTGTTGACACACAGTTGTTCAAGATTTTAAGATTTAACTGAAAGTGGAAAACAACACGGCAATATTTATGACATTATAGTATAATATTATTACCTATAGTATATATACGAAATTTGTAGCTTGTAAGGAGCACGGCTCTCATGGTACATAAATACAATGCAAGGTGCATACTGCATTTTCTTCAGACCAGAGTTCTTGTATAAGTATTATTCTAGACTCATGACTGCGAAAAAAAATTACAACAGGTAAGGGTAGTTCTAGATTGGTCAAAAAAGTGTACCACGTCCTGTAGGGGTTTTTGTGCTTACATTTTTTACTTCCCACCTCTACTATGGTAGGGAAGTTATGGATTTAGTCCGAGATTTAGTCCGAAAAAAATATTTCGAGATTTTAACAGATCTTCACGTTTTGAGACCCTAGCAATCGTTTAAGATCATTTTCTGACTGATGTCTGTATGTTTTTTTATGAGGGGGGAAATGCATTACGCACCATAAGAAATCCGCTACCGTATCTCTCGTGTGTCGGGCTGGTCTGATCTTACCGACTAAAACCCTAAACCTCCTGCCAACATTGACCTTTGGATACCCCCGCGGGACCGCCGCAAGGCATTACTTCGCGGGGGTGGTCTAGCCGTAGCTCTCCCACTGGTATCTTCTTGCTGTATGTTAGTGTTTGCTCAAAGTGAGAGCAATCTTTCTCCTCTCCTGTTCTTTCCTACGTAGCTCTTTAAGGATGGCTGTAGCGAAAGCGCTAACGGCATTCCAATTTTCCTCCGATATTAGCATAAGCTCAACGAGATTTTCCGGTGTTGCTACTCCATCCAATGTTTTTTCCAGGTGTCGTTTCTCTGTATTAAAACGAGGGCACTGGAAGAAGACATGTTCTGCATCTTCTTGGTTCCCACATCCTTCCAGGCAGTCCGGTGAGTCCTCATGTCCAAACCTATAAAGGTATGCTCGGTAGCATCCGTGTCCGGAGAACATCTGAGTAAGATAGTAATTAGATTCCCCGTGTTTGCGGTTTACCCAGCCATTCACCTGTGGGATAAGGCGATGTGTCCATCTCCCTTTTGGCGATGTATCCATTCCTCTTGTGTGTGTGTGCGTGTATGTGGTCAATTTTTCGCCTTCTATATCGTAAAAACGGAACAAAATACGGCCACGCCGATTGTTCTATTGTGTAAAAAAAAATATAAATGAATTTATTCTAGATGTTATAATATGAAAAAAATGTAAATATTTTTTTTCTCTAAAATGTATAATTTTCGAGAAAAAAAATATTTTACTAAAAAAAGAAAATTGTACGTAAATCAAGGTAACCATGGTTTTTGCTAAAACAAAAAAGAGGGCCATGCTTTTTTTCAAAGAATAAAAAAGATTGTTTATTTTTTGCAAATATTTACGAGGTGGGAAGTATAGAACTGGTCATTAGTCGAATTTTTTTTACTGGATCTAGTTAGAAAATAATTTGGATCTTCTTATGAGCTCCAGAAGAATGGCTATTAGAATATCCTGTGGAATGCTTCCGTGATCCATCCTCGTCTATGTAACCAAAGATATAGGCTAAAGTCTCACATTGGAACACGAAATGGGTGGCTATTTCATCCTCCATTTCGCAAAATCTACATAACGTTAATTCTTGATGTATCCCCATCACATGTAGGTGTTTTCTCAGCGAGAAGAGCGACTGGTTAGAAGCTCTATCACCTTCATGAGTGTCGGCCTGCTTAGTATTATATCCTTAGTGAGCCTTGGGGAACGACCTACGATCGTTTTCTTACCATGCCTGTTTGGGAACTGCAGTAGGTTAATTTTTTAAGGTCACCATTAGCCTAGGCTATTTGGACCTAGCGCAAAAGAAATCTTTTCAATTTATTATTTTTAATAACAAACTGAAAACCTAACTAATTGTACTTTTATGAGTTGATTCTCAGTCTAGAAGCTTAAGAACTTGAGAGCTGGAAATGCATTTAACAAACTAACGGCGTATAATGACCTCGGCTACTCTTAAGCCTGTTGTGCATAACCTATTTAAAATATATAAATTTCGTAAAAAATACGTAAAATAATTTTAAAACGTAAATTAAATTGGTCAATTTAATTATAATGTATGCATGACTGTATCTGTCTGACTGGAGGCAAACGTGATTAAATCTAAAATAATATATCGCATGCTCCGATGTATAAAAACATTGCAACAAGTATTTTTAACTTAAGGGCTTCTTATTATATTACGCAACTGTACTTTTTTCTCAAAACTTTTAATTGGTATACAGTAGCCTACCCTTTACGTCAATAGTCATTAAGATGGGTGACCAAATATATCCTTCCGATTAACACTTCACACAAAGTACCAATAATAAAATGACTTGTCATTCGTTCATGTTCTACCGTGAAGACGTAATAGCGCTATTGACTGGATTGATATCAAAAGTTTCTGTTTCAAATATACATGCAATTTTAATATCACCTAAATTTGCGATTTTCTTCTACATAATCGTTATCATTTATGTAAAACTGTATCTTAGCCAAGTAAGAATGGCTGGGTTATATCATAAAATATGTACATTTTAATTTAGTAACGTTTCCTTTGTTGAGCGGAACTATAGTTGGCGAAACTAGATCTAGTTCCATTATTTCACTGGCACCTTTGCGTTCAAGGAAAGAAAAAAATGAAATCTTTTTTAAAATTTAATCTGTCCCCCCCGAAACACATGCATAACAACAACGAGTCCACTATGATGTCCGTAAATCGCCGAGTTTAACCGATCGCGCCAGTCACGCGCAGACGAACTTTGTCTCGAAAGCGAACGAACACAGTGGCCGTTGGTGACAGATCTCGTGATGAAATCGGAACTTTATGAACGTGCTAAAATGCGTTCTAGGGAATAATAGGAAACGTCTCCGACAGACAACATAGTTCTTAGAACTATACAGGTCCTAAAATATCCAAGTTTGACATATCTGCTATTCTGATATGCATGTTGAATTTGCAATGAAAATATAGAAGCAGCACCAGTCGAGCAGGTGTTTATCATAGACTTGGATAGTTCCAGACACATATAGCTCCAGGAACGCATATCCTTTGTCGGAGATGTGTCCATATACGAAATCTGTTGCCATTCGTCAAGTCCAACAACTGCCACAGTATTCGTTCGTTCCCGAATGGGAGTGCATAATATCGAGCGTCTAGCATGATCGGGTAGACTCGGCGTTTTACACTACGAAACATTTTATAATCCATTTAAAACTAGCTATATGGAATTAGATCGGTTCGCAATCCGCGGATATTATATCATTTCTTTTTTTGGACATATCGGACATTTTTCTCGGAAATATGTCCGATTAACAAGGAAAGGTGTCCCGTCTTTGGAACTGTTTTGCGCAAGTCTAGTTTACCTCGTCTGCAAACCAGTAGTCGCACACTTAAAGGGAGCCTACTGTATCGTATATGACGTAAAAGAAGTGAGGGACTCTTTAGTTAATGATAACACGTCTGATAGGAAACATTGTGCTCGCGGAAGCATCTGAATATTATTACCGTGTACATATGCATTCCAGTTGGCTATGGAGAAAACAACTCGCATTCGTTTATGTGTATAATATAATATGCAGCAGTGACAGTGATAAATTTAGTTGAAATCACAAGCAGCTTTCCACGATGTTGTGTGGTTAAAAGAAAGAACGGCTACATGAAAACAGTATTAATACATATGAATGAAACTACAATAGGACTCGTGTCTGTAATAAAGTACTAATGTGTGAATTTTTACTTCCCACCTCTGTGGTAGGGAACTATTGGATTCAGTCCGATTTTTTTCGGGATATTAATAGATCTTCACGTTTTGACACCCTATAGGAATCATTTGAGATATTTTAATATGTTAATACTAAAATATTAGGTTTAGGTATGGAGAACCCTTAATAAAAGTGTTAGTAAATATCCTAAAGAATACAATTCCCGCAAAAAAATAACCTCGTTGTATTTAACAATCAAAAGTTACACGTGATTGAAGTTAGGTAAAAGAAGTACATTATTTTGAACACCCTGTATAATAAATTCATTTTTTTAGGACAGACATTGATTTGTCCGTCCATTATCTAGTGATCCTCAAAATTTCAGTTTGATAAAGGTTTCTGTTTTGGCTATGTCGAATTTTAGGTAAAGGTCTGCACATGTCAAAAATTTCTGAAAAACTTGAATAACTCAAAAATTACTAAATTTTCGAGCATGGCTTCCCTTACAATTTCTATTCATATTTAAGTGAAGAATTGAAAAAACAAATAAAAACAGGGTGCTAGGTTAAAAAAACATAACTTTGATCTGCCACACTTAAATGGGACAGGCTGTATTGGGATCCGTCAAATGAGCATATGACATCTGGTGGCAGAAAATTGTATCAAAACGGGGGAAAATTTTACATGCTAACAGTGCAAATTTATCATGAAATTGGTTATTACAAGAATAAAACAAGTAAAATAAACAAAAAGTTTATCAAAAATGGAATTCGCGACGTTTTCTAATATCATGGCATTAAACACTGTCAGTTATTGCCTTGTAAAACTTACTTTACAGCGAATTATTTTCTAATGAAATGTAGAAAAACTGTATTTATGAATTAAAAAAATATTTTATATTAATAATAAGATGTACTTATTATCATAGTAAAATCATTTGATGATTAACAAATTTATAGGACTAACTTTGTATACAAATATTTTGAGGTTAGTAACTTACCTACTTATTACAATATAACATATTATGTTGCAGTTATGTGTTTACATTATTCACCTAGCCCTGCCTTAAAGAAGCATTGAACGGATGATTAATTTCGTGGAGATTTTCTTTTAATTTTGATGTTTTTAAGCAATATGCCGTAAAGATTACTACTTTTGACAGCTCAGTTATCTTGTTTTTTTCACACATTTGATAATATGTCCAGCTTTGAGAATCCGTTCTCCTTCAACGAAATTCCTTTGTTTAGGATTTGTACCGGCCCAATCGCAAATTGCACTTATATTTATTATTTCTTATTACTTTGAAAATCACAAAATTACACGCAAAAGTATACCCCGTATATAAAATTTCCCCCCCTTTGCGCCATGTTTTTTAAGCTCCACCCATTTGACGGATCCCAATAATTGCAGGAAATATTTTTAGGTTATACACCATTAAAATTTATACAACTTTTGTATTTAAACTTCTTTTCTATCTTCACCCAAAATCAATATATTGGCCGACTACGCAAGTCTTGGACATCTTGTATAATTGATGAAAAAATTATCATAATAATATTATGGACAGTCAGTAAATATGTAATAATATGTGGCAGTCAAATTGTAAATTTAGCCGCTTTACAATGGAGCTAGCCCTTTAATAAAAAGGCGCTTTGTAAGTAAGCTTGGATTGAATGGACATTTCACGTTCTACAATTATTTACGACTGGTTCAAAATTTAATGGCGGCTCAAAATCAAGCGCTGGATTGTCAAATATATAGTTTTGATTCCTATTAATGATCTAATCAAAAATAGTTTTAAATCCTGATGAAATAAAATTAATTAAAATTAAATTGGAGAATTAGCTTCTTAGTGATTTTTACTTCCCACCTCTACTATGGTAGGGAAGTAATGGATTTAGTCCGAAAAAAATATTTCGAGATTTTAACAGATTTTCACGTTTTGAGACCCTAGCAATCGTTTAAGATCATTTTCTGACTGATGTCTGTATGTGTGTGTGTATGTGTGTGTGTATGTGTGTGTGTGTGTGTGTGTGTGTGGTCAATTTTTCGCCTTCGATATCTTAAGAACGGAACAACATACGGGCATGCCGATTGTTCTATTGTGTTTATCAGCCTTTAACTTAGATCTGATTAGATTTTGAGTCAAATCGGTTCAGTGGATCCTGAGATATTCAAAAAAACGTCCTCAATGTCACGTATTAACATAGGTAAAAAAAAATATAAATGAATTCTAGATGTTATAATATGAAAAAAATGTAAATATTTTTTTTCTCTAAAATGTATAGTTTTCGAGAAAAAAAATATTTTCATAAAAAAAATAAAAATTGTACGTAAATCAAGGTAACCATGATTTTTGCTATATTAAGTTAGCCATCAGTAGATCACCAAACAAAAAATTCGACTGATGACCAGTCCTATACTTCCCACCTAGTAAATATTTGCAAAAAATAAACACTCTTTTTTTTATTCTTTGACTAGGCCCAAATAACCTTAGCTGTTGGTGGTCTTTAAAACACAATTTAATTTTTATTCTTTGAAAAAAGCATGGCCCTCTTTTTTGTTTGGTGATCTATTGATGGCTAGCTTAATATAGCAAAAATCATGGTTACCTTGATTTACGTACAATTTTTATTTTTTTTAGTAAAATATTTTTTTTCTCGAAAACTATACATTTTAGAGAAAAAAAATATTTACATTTTTTTCATATTATAACATCTAGAATTCATTTATATTTTTTTTTACCTATGTTAATACGTGACATTGAGGACGTTTTTTTGAATATCTCAGGATCCACTGAACCGATTTGACTCAAAATCTAATCAGATCTAAGTTAAAGGCTGATAAACACAATAGAACAATCGGCATGCCCGTATGTTGTTCCGTTCTTAAGATATCGAAGGCGAAAAATTGACCACATACACACACACACACATACACACATACACACATACACACACACACACATACAGACATCAGTCAGAAAATGATCTTAAACGATTGCTAGGGTCTCAAAACGTGAAAATCTGTTAAAATCTCGAAATATTGTTTTCGGACTGAATCCATTACTTCCCTACCATAGTAGAGGTGGGAAGTAAAAAGAGGGCCATGCTTTTTTCAAAGAGTAAAAATTAAATTGTGTTTTAAAGACCACCAACAGCTAAGGTTATTTGGGCCTAGTCAAAGAATAAAAAAAAAGTGTTTATTTTTTGCAAATATTTACTAGGTGGGAAGTATAGGACTGGTCAGTCGAATTTTTTATTATATTTTCTTATAATGTTTTATGACTCTGTCATGTACAAATCAACAAACATTGCGAGATACATCCGTGAAATTATGGAAAAGCGTTCTTGAATTGAATATATTAGACTTAATCTATACTATAAAGTGATGCACTTGACATAATACACAAGATTTACATACTCATTTAGTCATCTCATAACTTCTTGTTTTTGAACATTGCAGAATTAATTACAGAGATAATTCTTGTAAACTTCTATGAGCAAAGTTTATATAAAAATAGCTACAACTCGTAGTGCTTTTCATTTCCAGTGAACTTTACATGCAGTTAAGCTCTCACATTATGTAAATTTTTAATAAGAATTGTTACGTCTTTCACGCCCCAAGCATATCGTCGCGACGGTGTCGCTGAGCAGTGAATCTTACTTTAATTGAGGGCGAAGCTCTGAACTTTACTAAACACTGAATGATAATAATAATATATCGCGCAAGTTTTTTTTAAATGCAAGGTAAAGACTATCTACTTATTATAATACATTGCACATAGAGCCTTTCAGAGAAAATGCGAGGCCCGGGGCAATTAATATTTTAGAGGCCCTTCAAAATTAAAATAAAATTGTAGACAAGAAAATAATGTCAATGGTACCTATTTAATATTTTTTGGATTATTACATTTAATTATTTTACAGAAGCTTTGCGCCCTTAAACATTAGCAAATTCACTGATTATTACCTATAAGAGTTGAGGCCCCTATACAGGGTGTCGCATTTTAATATATACTTACGATTTACGTGTAAATATATAACATTAAGTTTTTTCATAAAAAGAAAGTTTGGTCACAAGTAGACTTTGGCAAATAAGAATATCATTAAGAATATCATGGCTTATTCTTATTCATTCATTTTGTCCCAATGCTAAATTCCCTATAGATATATCAATCTGGAATACGGTGTATTGCAATGCCCGGGCAGCTACCCCTCCTGTCCCCCCTCCGATTGGCCCTGATTGCACACACGAATGATTAATTTCGTGGAGATTTTCTTTTAATTTTGATGGTTTTAAGCAATATGCCATAAAGATTACTACTTTTGACAGTTCATTTTTCATGCCTTTTTCTTGTTATATTTCCGACATTTGATAATATGTTCGGCTTTGAGAATCCGTTCTCCTTCAATGAAATTCCTTTGTTTAGGATTCGTACCGGCCCAATCACAAATTGCACTTATATATTATTTTATCATTTCTTATCACTTTGAAAATCACAAAATTACACGCAAAAGTATACCCCGTATATGAAATTCCTCCCCCTGTGTGCCATGTTTTTTAAGCTCCACCCATCTGACGGATCCCAATAGGTATTATGTACCAATATATCTCTTGTATACTTGTAATAAAAAAATATCATCTAGGTTACCTAGCGGCAGCACCACAGCATAAAGAAGTTTCACTGTATTTATATAATATTAAATTACATAAACAGCGGCACTTGGAAGCAAAACGATGTAATTTTTTTCATTTTACGAAATTTTGTTTAATAAGTGGCTTAAAAAAACTAGACATTAATTGCGCATCATTAAATGGTGTGAAACTTTGTGATAGGAAGTGCGCGTCATTATACCGTTTCTATAATTATATGGTAAATGTGAGGCTGTGATTTTATGACTATATACCTAGTGGTTTTTGAGAACATTAATAAAGAACTGTTGTCGAGTTAACACGACGATCATGGATATTAATTCATCCAACGAAATCCATTTTTACCAACCTAAATTTTAATCACGCATAGTTGAAAAAAAAATTGTATACCTGTTTGTTTCATAATATTTAAGACTAATATGTTTAGAGACATATGTACTTAAAATATTTAAAATATTTAATTCTAAATACCAGCTACCAATGAGACTGTAAAAAATAAGTGCTGGACCTGACGTGACGATCGACATGCGTAACCAAACAAAAAAAAACGAGGCAAAAAAGTTTCACTAAAAAAAGTTAAAAAAAATTAATACATATAGGTATTATGACTACTGTTGTCTATTAGAAATAATTGCCAGAAACTGCAGTGGCGTTTATTTCATTTCAATAGGTACCTACGTTAAGTATTTACAAAGAAACAAATTTTTAAATCATGTCACAATACCCGCGAGGCGGGCTTTATAATCTTTACAACTAGGCAACCTACGACCTATTGCACTGTTGCTATCAATCAACTATCAAAATGGGTCGTAGTGCTGTAGAGTAAGCCATGGTATTTGAGGCATGTGACATCAGCCGCTCAGATGGAAAAATAAACTTCAAAAATGTATTTTGAAGCCATTTTAAGTGCTGGGCAAAAAAATCCATCGGCATTATTTAAGTTAGACGGGGATCTTTCTAATGACAATAAAAAATGTCGTCTACATATACATTGCATAGAAATAACAATAGAGGTCATTAAATTGACAAATATACAGACAGACATGTAAAAATTGCTAATTCCTCCTAGATATCCTAAGTCGAAATTTCGAACTGATAATTTTACAGCAAAGTTGCGGTTTAATTAATTATTTGTATTGATGATTACAATCGTCACAAATATTTCTTCAAAACTGATGTCATCAAAGCTGGAAGCATTTAAAATATAACGGGGAAATCCCCTAAGTTTGGTTTGTGTTAGATACAGATGAACATAATACCTAATATTGCACTGAACAAGCAGGAAATATCCGCGTGCATGCCGGCTACAAGATAACGGCAACGGGGTCACAAAGTATGACACTCAACTTGAAACTGACAGTCCACATGTAGCAGCTACATGGATGACTCCGGTGTCCCCCAACTGGTGATTACGAAACCTATTACAGTCCGAATCGTGATTCTTATCCAAACGATTTGAGTTGCTCAACCTGGAACGAAACCACATCGAAAGTGAAACAGTTTACAATATTTGATCCTGTAAAGAGATGGGGACAGTTCAAAGAAAAATGGCGCTGAATGAAATCGTAAATGCTCGAGTGCAAATAGTTTGTTAATAGAAGTCAGAACTGCTGTTTAGTTGCCCGACTGTTTAGTTGCATGAGTGACTATACCAAACGTTCTTATGAGCATACGCACACCTATAACTGTTAATGGGCAGATTAAATAGTTTGTAAATCATTTAGTTGGGTTTGTGAGCGCAGACCGTCGATCGGTCGACTGAATAATTGCGAAATTAAAAATTGCCTGTTAGCGCTAGGTTCTTGGCTAGGTCTATACAATATACATTCAACCTAGGTCGTTCAACATACAACTTACAAGCAGTCGGTCGAAAAAAGTAAAGTTTTGCTGCTTGTTTTCTACTCTGTCGAAGGACCAAGTCGAAAGGTGGTTTTTACATTCGATTTCGATTTATATAAGAATCGACAATCATTTTTCCCAGATCTATAACTTGTGAACATGTACATTTAGAATTCTTATGATCACTTCTTACAGTGTTATGAAAATCCTCCATTATTAAAAAGACCATGAAAGATATGTGAATAAAAATAACATTATAGTTAATTTCTTTATGTAACTAGATTTTGCCTATGTCGGCGTGAACGCAGATTTACTCGATCTATTGTTTTGACGAGAATGCTATAATGACGGCTACAAACCACGCTGTACTTTTTGCTACTATAAAGCGTTATACCGAGTGTAATACAAAATACCCAAAAACCTAGAAAAACTAGCAAAGAAAAGAAATTACAAACAAAGATTCCGTTACTATTTAAATTATGTTTTTTACGGTTTTTATTAATAAAATAGAGCAAAATTTCATGATAGAGAAAATGTTTCAGTAAAGTAATTTCATTGTTCTATTGAATTGTTTGAGAATCGCTGGTGAATGTTCATAACTTAAGTTCCGTCTCTCCCCACGCGTGAGTATGTGCATGCTTGTTGTCCCACAGTCGGTGGGGCCTAGCCGTTTGCAGGTACACGGTCTCATGTGTGCACCAAGAAGTGCCCCATGGCGTGGACAACAGGTCGCGAGCTCTCAATGTTTAACTGAATACATAGCGGTATTGTATAAACTGGATGCCGCAAATAACATTTGCACGTATACAGGGTGCTGAACTGCTCAGGTGTAAATATAGAGATTTTACATCCAAAATCATACATCTAGTCCTGCAGTCAGTATTGATACATTCTATCTTGTAAAAGGTAGGGTAGATTTGTTTTCACAGCCACAAAATTTTGAGTGACTTCTCATCTTAAACGACTATATAAAGTGACAATTTTTTTTCAAGGGTCTTTGTGTAGGGTAATTAAATGAAAGCTTATAGGAATTCAAGTTCAAAAATAGATAATAGATATTGTAAGTTATAGACGCTCGACATCAGAGGCATAAGCGTCTGAAAATTCAAAAATAAATTCATTTATTGTAAACTTTTGTTTCCCAAAAATATTTTTAAAATGCCTCATAAAAAATTAAATGAATTAATAATAGGTATTAGTAATGAGAGTGTAAGTACATTAAAAGAAAATTATCAGCATTGCATTACATATACTTAGGTAGTGGAGTCAACCATTTTTTTTTCTTTTTTTTAATTTCGAAGCTTTCAATTTATTATTGGAATGAAACTGTTTACTTACTACTATCTTTCTAGTTTCTATTTTACCCTGCGTATGTATTATGTAACTAGAGCATGATATTTACATATTGATGACACTATAAGCAATATCATAAATATTCCTGACAGTTATCATTTCATTTTATTGGAAAATGAGATGTCAGTGTTTATTTAAAGCAATACAGATATTTGCTATAATGTAAAAAATAAAGACATGAATGTGCAATGTGCACACATATCAAGGATAATTTATACAAAAATATAATGTAACGGATCCAAAAGATTATTTGGATACGTCACATTTATTAGCCTAAGCCGCCCCTGATTCATTTCAAATTTCAATCGTTATATAATTACCAATAAATTATACAATTTCAAAAGATGAAATATTTCTTAAAAATGTAAAAATCTTAACAAAAAAGGGACAGTTCTGTTTCTGATGCCAAAAGGCGCAAATCGGTCGTTATCGAAGTAAAATTATACTTATATATATATAATATTTTCAAGTTATATTAATTATAATCATTTCAAACTTAATAAGTGAAAAAAAATAAAAATCCTGAAGGATTCTAACGACCAATAAACGCTTTAAAATCAGTTACATTTTGCATTATTATACATTTAATTGCGTATATCTAAATTTATCGGGGGCAGCGGCTAATAAATGATTTTTCACCATAATAATAAAATAAAATGTCTTTAATATACTTGATGTACAAATATTAAATAGTTATATTCTAATTTCTGCAATAAAAATATATAATTCAATTTTAAACTAAAGTCTAAATCAACAAGCACATTTATTTATAATAATAATAATTTAACCTATTCCCTCAACTCCACTGCGCAAGAAAGGATAGGTTACAATAATCAAAAACAGTTCGATGCTTCAGTTTATCCATCGGTTTTGACCAGGGCTATCACCAATCCCATTTATCGAGACAATCCCGATTTTAACAGCATTGTTATCGGTGGCCTGGATTTGTCGGGACACTACAGTCCCCGTTCACAAACGGTATTTTCAGCGAATCCGACACACAATTCGGTAGTTTTTTCGTAAGAACTTCCTCTTGTGGCTACAATTACGCAACAGCAAAGGCAGGGTTAGCAAAGGCATTTTGTTAGAATGTAAAAGTACTTTTCCTTCAAAATACATCGATATGGGTATCAAAAGAAAGGGGTCCCATTGAGACGATTTTAAAAAACTAAAAAGATGTATGATGAATATACTTCTAATCACTTGTGTGTTTAATAAACAATAATTGGAAAAGAATGAATCCTCACAAGATATAAAGTTCAGTAAGCAAATATAACAATTTATTTACCACTGCAACATGTACATTAACATTAACTTATATTAATTCTTTTTCATTCTCTATTTATAGGATTTTTTACAAACATAAAATCAAAATTTCATTCAAATCAGTGGGCTCCTTACATAATTTGTTAGTTTTCAATAAGGACAGAGTTGACATTTTAAATAACAGCGGAGTGTATAAAATTAGTTGTGTAGACTGTTCAGCCTTTTACATTGGGAAAACGGAGAGAAAATTTAAACTCAGGATACTTGAACATACTAAAAACATCATCAACAATAATTCAAATTTTGCAAAACATTTATTAGAATACAATCATAAATTTAACATAGAATCATGTTTTAAACCATTGCATATTTCAAATTCAGCTCAACTATTGAATATTTTCGAACTTTTTGAAATCAAATTAGCATTTAATAACGATTCTCATAACTGTCTGAATACCATCTCAGACTCACAGCTTCAAACCATTTTTGACTTTCTGTTTACATCAAATAATTACCGTGATAATAGCGATGTCATTGGTCATCAATAGAGGTCAACACCCATTCCTTTTTAATCTTTTTCTACGACCATTTTGTATTCCTTCATTCAAAACTTCTACGTCTAAAAATAAAAAATACATTTTAATTTCTACATTTATTAACTCAATATGGCGCATACTATTCATAATTTCGTTCTGAAACTTTGTTGCTGGGATTTCAATTCTTCTTCTTTTGTGATCGTTTTTCATTAAATTTATGGCAATTGGACCTTATTTGCAACTTCAAAGGTAATATATTTCATAATTTTAATTATATTTTAATTTTTACCATATTTTACCATATTAACTTCAAAAACATAATGTAAAAATCAAAGTTTTTTGACAATGTTTTAACAAATTTTAATGTTTAAATTTTTAGCTAAATGACAAGTAGGTGAAAAAGATTATGCCTGAAGATGACATATCTATGTCGAAACATGTTGCAGTGGTAAATAAATTGTTATATTTGCTTACTGAACTTTATATCTTGTGAGGATTCATTCTTTTCCAATTATTGTTTAAAAAGATGTAAATAAAAATTGAAATTAAAAAAATATAAAAACTCGCGACTGCGTCAATAGCGAACTAAAAAGATGGAAACAAGATCAAATGATAACATGCAGACGGGAGGCATCAGATATTTCTGTTCAAATTGTTACTACAGGTATGCTTCCGACTGCATGTTATCATATTTTGATCTTGTTTCCATCGTTTTAATTTGCTTTTAACGCAGTCGAGTTTTTTGATTTTTTTAATTAAATTTTTTTATATTACAATACTTCTGTATAGATTTTGAATGGCCGATTGACGAACAAGCCGTCGTATATTACGGAACGTGTAATGGCCAGACGGGTGTAGCCGTCTCTTTGCCAGTTTAAAATACATACCCTGCATATGCTTTGTGTCACTGTACAAATCACTACTAAGGCAGTATAAGTCACAACATAACATTTTTAGTGTATTTGCCATTTTTGGAAATGTTTATATATATATGTATATACAGGGTGAGTTCGACCACCCGTATCAGTCGTTTTTTTCGAAAACGGTTAGTCGTAGAGAGTTGTGTCAAAAATTTGTATTATAAAAGCCCTAATAAAGAATCGAATGGTGATAATTTTTTTTTCCGGGAAGGTCGGCTTCCCTATTAGTTTGCTCCAGAATGTCCAGAACTCCGGAATTATAAATGTAACGATAGGTCGAAAGTAGTATTGTTGAAAAGATCTTTAAAAAATAAGTAAGTTTTGTAGGGAAATTTTTTTTATTACTGCCACCCCTGTAAATTTCTATAAGTATAAATATAAATTATTATATGTTCAAAACTCCGGAATTTTAGAAAGCACGATAGGTTGAAAGTGGTGCTGTTGAAAAGCTCGTTAAAAAATAAGCAAGTTTTGTAGGAAAAATTATTTAATTACTGCCACCCCTGTTAAGTAACAATCGTTTGAAATTATTAAATCAAAATTTCATAATAACGATCGAAGTCGGCATTAAAAATCTAGCAACCTTAGACATTGTCACAAGTGTTCAAACTGTCTTCCATTTACTCTTTAATACATACCACTGAGCTCTTCTGGTTATACTGTGAGTGTACTTCTTCAGTGTTTAAAAAGTTCGTTATTATGACATTTTAATTTAGTAATTTCAAACAAATATTACTTAACAGGGGTGGCAGTAATAAAAAAAAATTTCCTACAAAACTTGCTTATTTTTTAAAGATCTTTTCAACAATACCACTTTCGACCTATCGTTACATTTATAATTCCGGAGTTCTGGACATTCTGGAGCAAACTAATAGGAAAGCCGACCTTCCCGAAAAAAAAAATTATCACCATTCGATTCTTTATTAGGGCTTTTATAATGCAAATTTTTGACACAACTCTCTACGACTAACCGTTTTCGAAAAAAACGACTGATACGGGTGGTCGAACTCACCCTGTATATGTGTACGGGCTATAACTTTCGAAAGAGTTAATTGATTATGACGAAATTTGGTAGGCACGTTGGAATCTATCACCGCACGAAGCCTATTAAAATGGACCCAATCGGACTATTTTAAGGGTGGTTTTTAGGGGTAGAAAAATGTTTTTGGGCCCAAAAATAGCGAAAAAATTCTCAGAATTGTTTCAAAATTGAAATTTAACTGTTTAGTAAAGATCAAAATGTACTGCAAAAATTTTAATAAAATCGGCCTGACAGGACCGGACTTACAAATTTTATGAAAACACTAATTTACGGATAGTGATTTACTTACTGACGTGTGCATTTAATTTGGTACAGAGGTTGCATTGATATTAATATTGAAATTAAGAAAAAATACATTATTTTAAGGGATGTATTAAGGGGTTAAATTTTTTATTTTGTCCAAAAACAAACTAAGTTTACGTATTAAAGCCACAAAGCCTGTATTAGCAAATACACTATATTGTCGGCAGGGTTTGGCACTGCGACCCAAGTTTATTTTATTTTGAAATGTATGTTATTTTTCTGAAATGTATTTTATTTTATTTTTGTAATTATTATTAGTATACTAACATGTGCTTTCGTTTTGTATCAAATAAAATAACCAAAATTGAACTTCACCAAATTTTTAGTGTCCGTCAAAGTGTTACAGGTACTTAGTACAAAATATGAATTCAGGTCAGGATTAAATGCATACAAGACAACTCACATTGTTATTCTTTTTAGTGTATTTGCCATATGGCACATACACTATTGGCGTCGGTCGGATGGTGGGACCTAGGGGTCGGACCAAAATTTCTCGACGTTTCATAGCCTCCTGAACAGTTTGCCACCATTTTTAAAAATGTTTATGTATATATGTATGTATATATATATATATATATTTATATATATATATGTGTGTACACGATAACTCTCGGCAGACTTAATCGATTTAAACGAAATTTGGTACACACATTGGAACCCATTACCGCACGAAGCCTATTTAAAATGGGCCCGATCGAACCATTTTAAGGGTTGTATTTAGGGGTTGAAAAAAGTTTTTGGGCCCAAAAATACCGAAAAAATTCTCAGAATCGTTTCAAAATTGAAATTTAACCCTTTAGTAAAGATTAAAATGTGCTGTTAAAATTTTAATAAAATCGGCCCGACAGGACCGGACTTACAAAAATTTTATGAAAACACTGGTTTGCGGATAGTGATTTACTTACCGAAGGGTGTATTTAATTTGGTACAAAGGTTGCATTGATAATATTATTGAAATTAAGAAAAAAATATTATTTTAAGGGATGTATTAAGGGGTTAAATTTTTTATTTTGTCCAAAAACAGACTTATGTTTACATAATAAAGCCACAAGGCCTGCATTAGCAAATACACTATATTGTCGGCAGGGTTTGGCACTGCGACCCGAGTTTTTTTTGTTTTTCACATTTGTTGAGTTTTACTTGCAAAGAGCTTGCGTGAGAACTTGAGCATGAGTCAAGTGTGTACATTTTGCAATTTGCACACATACATGCATGCGTTGCCATTACTTTAGTGTACGTATTCCGTGATGCCAGAGCATTTGCCCCCAGAGACTATCCCAGCCTGCTATACTCAGTTCCACGAATGAATTCACTCTAGTTTTTTCGTCGAGTTAGAACAGTGATGACATATTTGTGGAACAATTCCCATTAATTCCAAGTCTTCATGGTTTCCGGGCTTGTAAGCCGTGGTCCGGTGGTATTTCTACCTGACGTTTCGTCTACAACTGCGGTAGACATTCTTAAAGGTGATGTGGCAGCGGTCGAAGTGTCCTCCTTGGCGGCTCACAGGTCAGTGTGTCAGTGACTGGTGTTCTCCCTTCTTTTATGCCTAGTACCAGTGTGTTCTCTGTTTGGTCGTAGTCCGTCTCTTTGTCATTGGTCAACTACGCAGTGAGTAGTGGTGGGGGTGAGTTCTCTACTCGGTCGTATTCCGTCCTTGTACGATTGGTATGTCGGAGTGCTGGTGTCCAGGTTTTACTGAGATTGAGGCCTTTATCTTTTCGGTTGAAATTCTGTATGTGTTTATGTATTTCTATGGCCTCTCTGTATATTCTAGGGTAATAGCTCAACGTTCTGTCTATGGCTTGGGTTTCTTCGAAGAGGATCTTATGACTGTCCAGAGTCAAAGTGTGTTCGGTTATGGCAGATTTTTCCGTTTGTCCCAGTTTACAGCTTCTCTTGTGCTCTGCTATACGTGTGTTGATGCTTCGTTTCGTTGTCCCAATATATACTGATCCACAGCTGCAAGGGATGCGGTATACTCCTGGTGTTGCCAGTGGGTCTCTTGTGTTCTTGCCCGATCTTAGACATTCCTGAATCTTTCTCATTGGTTTGTAGATTGTCCTGTCTTTGTACTTTTCCAGAAGCTCTCCATGGCTCCATATTACAAAGGTGTCGTCAACGTAGCGAAGCCAACTGGATGGCTTTTTGTCAGACAAAAAGCCAACCGGAACTAGAACACCTGAAAACAGCACTGCAAAACAACGGATACACACTGCAAGAAATGAACCGAGCAATACGTCCAAGAAGAGCAGCCATCCCGGAAAACGAGGAACAAGAAGTAAAAAATGGTATAGCGTATCTACCATACATCAGGAACATAACGGACCGCATCGGAAAACTTCTGGAAAAGTACAAAGTCAGAACAATCTACAAACCAACGAGAAAGATTCAGGAATGTCTAAGATCGGCCAAGGACACAAGAGACCCACTGGCAACACCAGGAGTATACCGCATCCCTTGCAGCTGTGGATCAGTATATATTGGGACAACGAAACGAAGCACAAGAGAAGCTGTAAACTGGGACAAACGGAAAAATCTGCCATAGCCGAACACACTTTGACTCTGGACAATCATAAGATCCTCTTCGAAAAAACCCAAGCCATAGACAGAACGTTGAGCTATTACCCTAGAATATACAGAGAGGTCATAGAAATACATAAACACACACAGAATTTCAACCGAAAAGATGAAGGCCTCAATCTCAGTAAAACCTGGACACCAGCACTCCAACATACAAAACCAATGACCAATCGTACAAGGGCGGGATACGACCGAGTAGAGAACTCACCCCCACCACTACACACTGCGCAGTTGACCAATGACAAAGAGACGGACTACGACCGAACAGTATGTTGTACTGAATAAATAAATTTTTACATGCTCTCTAGGTGCCACACCCGCTATGATACGAATATTCTTTTTTTGTATTAGAAACATTGTTTGTGCCCAGACCGAATTGCCCCAAAAGATAGATCTTAAACGTAACATTCCATGTCTCTCTGCGTTATTGCGAATATATTGATTTTTTCTCTGATCAGTGTCCACCTTTGCAGAAAAATAAAACCTACTAATATTTTTGACGCATACCTCCGCAAAAAGTTGTGCAAAAAGTAAATTAACGTTGGAACGCACTCTAGGATGTTCTTGCTGGCTATAGCATGGTCATGGATGATTAGATCAATGACCTTCACTTCAATAATACACATGCTGACTGTTGTTTGACCTAAAGACAGTTAACAATTGACACGGGCTACGATTAAATTTTATTTTTAGATAATTCACAAAAGAATATCTGCAAGCATTTTGATCTTTCTTACAATTATTTATTGAGATCTTTTTTTATTGCGTGAAAGTATCGACCGTTAACTATTTTGTTGAATATACTGTTCTTTTATCTATCGAATTATCAAATTATAGAGAAATAATATTATGTACCTGTAATTTCCAATTTTTTCCGTAAAGGCAATTACATCTGAAATAATACAATGTATGCCGTATTTATCAGATTTTTAGTATACAGAGTGTTAAATGTACATTAACAATGATTTTTTTTAAAATATAGCTATTCAGTTTTCTTTAACTAAAAAATCTCTTGTCAATAATTCACAGAGATTTACATAACTACTAGTCCGGGAGTTTGCGTTGCAAATGAAAAAGTCATAGTAAGCCGGCTGATTTTGATATTGATAGTTGATCTCGTACAACTAATCAGTAAACCGGCCGTCAACTGCTCAAGTATAGCGGTGGGTTTGGGTGTGAGAGGCTGCGAAAGTAGTAAAAAAAATGTTTTTAACACGCTTATATTAGCTTCACCTGTATAACACGCTTATATTAGCTTCACCTGTATGCTTGCTTGCGGGCTTGTTTGTCAGTTTGTAACCGACTTCTTTGAACTTGATTTTGACCAACTTTGAACGGTCAGATTTAGTTTAAACTTTGCACACTTATCAAGGACCGATTACAATACAATAATTCAATAAGTTTGTCCCATTATCCTGACCAGGATCTCCAGCACTAAAAAAAAAAAAAGCAAAAAACTTCAGATTGAACTGAAACTTTGCACACTTATCAAGGACCGATTACAATACAATAATTCCATAAGTTTGCCCCATTATCCTGACCAGGATCTCCAGGACTAAAAAAAAAAAAAGCAAAAAACTTCAGATTGAACTGAAACTTTGCACACTTATCAAGGACCGATTACAATACAATATCTCCATAAGTTTGTCCCATTATCCTGACCAGGATCTCCAGGACTAAAAAGCAAAAATAAATTATAATTTAAAAATTCGACTGATGACCAGTCCTATACTTCCCACCTAGTAAATATTTGCAAAAAATAAACACTCTTTTTTTTATTCTTTGACTAGGCCCAAATAACCTTAGCTGTTGGTGGTCTTTAAAACACAATTTAATTTTTATTCTTTGAAAAAAGCATGGCCCTCTTTTTTGTTTGGTGATCTATTGATGGCTAGCTTAATATAGCAAAAATCATGGTTACCTTGATTTACGTACAATTTTTATTTTTTTTAGTAAAATATTTTTTTTCTCGAAAACTATACATTTTAGAGAAAAAAAATATTTACATTTTTTTCATATTATAACATCTAGAATTCATTTATATTTTTTTTTACCTATGTTAATACGTGACATTGAGGACGTTTTTTTGAATATCTCAGGATCCACTGAACCGATTTGACTCAAAATCTAATCAGATCTAAGTTAAAGGCTGATAAACACAATAGAACAATCGGCATGCCCGTATGTTGTTCCGTTCTTAAGATATCGAAGGCGAAAAATTGACCACATACACACACACACACATACACACATACACACACACACACATACAGACATCAGTCAGAAAATGATCTTAAACGATTGCTAGGGTCTCAAAACGTGAAAATCTGTTAAAATCTCGAAATATTGTTTTCGGACTGAATCCATTACTTCCCTACCATAGTAGAGGTGGGAAGTAAAAAACTAAAAAACACGCTTTGATGAACTAAAAAGTAGAAAATAATTAATTTTATTGTAAAAAAGCGTGGGGTGCTTTGTATCATATTTGCATACTACCCCACGCTTTTTTACAATAAAATTAATTATTTTCTACTTTTTAGTTCATCAAAGCGTGTTTTTTAGTTTTTTTTTTTAAGTAATAGTACGCCGGTTGAAACTTGTTTTTATAAATAGTTGACATCATTGTGATAGATCTGGACAATAATTTAATCTCCCGACAGGACAAGACAAAAAAATTCAAAAACTAATAAGAAGCCATTCTAGTTTTAAAAAATAAGCGTTGCTGTCTAACAATTGAATAGAGACTTAATACGTAATGATAAACATAATAGTACACTTTTTCAAAAATCAACTCATTATATTGGATCACATTTCTTCAATTCATGATTCCATCTTCCATTAAAAACTCAAATTCAGTTGATCAGTTTAAAAAACAAATAAAAAAATATTTACTTACCGTACCTCTGTATTTTCTTAACGAATTTAGTACGCTGCTGTCCACTAGCTTTTAAAATTGAATTTCTATTTTACTTACTGACAATCGCATCTAATATTTATTGGCTCTATGTGAATAAAAGAATTTTGTAATGAATGAATTGTAAATTATAGACGCTCGACATCAAAGAAGAATTTTATATGCTTTCACTAGTTCTTAGATTAGAATCTACTCAAAAATTGGTGAAAATATCAATTGATTTTTAAATTTAGTATTAAAAATGCTAATAATTAATTGAGAATTTGTACTCTGAAGAAATAAAAAATTAAGTCAACTCGGAATTGGAGCTTCTGGTGCTCCGTAAGTTTTTATTATATTATATCATATTCTGTGCATCAAGATTTTTTATTTGACGTTTTCTTGAACACTTTGTGCATTTTTGAAAGTAAATATATATTTAATTCTATTCTGTTAATGTACTTTTAAGTTTTAGCACATTATTATCCCGCCTAATCAAATCGAAAGACAACGAGATTTTTTTTTACTTTTTGACGTGAATAACGTTTGATGTCTCATACTGAGGCCGAATTTTAGAAATATTAGATGTAACGGAAATAGTCGGAAGTGGTTGACATATAAAACAAAACAGCGTGTATAACTTTGTTAAGGTCTCAGACACAGTAAGCAACGGTGGCCGTGTGGAAAACTACGAGTCTATCGACGAGCCTATCAGGTTCGAATTTTTTTTATAATGAAAATATGTAGGTATATTGGATAACAATTTAAAATGTAAAAAATAAATTTACAATTATGTCACTTATTATATTTTACGAGCATTTATTTTATGATTGATAAAAGTGGATGTATTTCTTTCTATATGACAAATAATACAATTATTTGTGTTTAACGGTATTCACATCATCTGTCTGTACCTGCGATACAGACATACCCGCATTTTTTTAAAACAGTTATTGAACTTGTTCGTAATTTACAAAAACTTTCTAAGATAATTTTATTATATAAAAAAAACTACCTATATCTCAAAATCAAAAAACAATAGCTGCGGCACAGTCACAATTAATTGCGTTTTATCATTGATATATTAAACATTCCTGGTTCGTTTATACCTCCAATAAAACTTTAAAACAATATATTATGGTGAACATTATATCTGTTATTAAAAGAGCATTGTTCATATATCATCGTACTATGTTTCTTAATACAATATCTGTAAAAAGTGAATGCAAGTAGTTGTAAAAAAATTGTTAAATCGCGGCATGTGACCACATAAAACAATCCATTCCGTTCTACCTCTATCAAAAATTATTTCATATACCTGTCTTTATAGACTCTTCCTGTGTAATATAATCTCAGCGGTATTCAACATATTCTCTTCTTGAAGATCAATGCTACTTACTAATTATTATCAGATTATTTGCCAAAATAACTGATTGTGTTAGATATTCTTTAACTCACTCTAGTACAATAGTAGATTGTAGTATATATTATAGTTGCGTATAATGAGGCATATTACTGACGAGTAGTGATTGTAAGTTAAAACGAGTGACAACGAGTTTTAACAGTCACATGAGTGATAATATCATTACGCACGAGATATAAAATAGCTGTCTCTCACTTCATTTCCGTATCTTTGACAGTTCATTTGTGACGCAAACTTCATTCCTATAGTAGGCCGAGGCGAATAAACATAAATCACTATGGAAAAGACTTACTTTCCCACTCTACAGATTGTATCAAATTAAAGCTGTGCATAGGCGTTCTGTGTGTAAGACAGAGATTGATATATAAGCAATACGTAAGAATGAGATAAATGATCGCTAATAGGAAGTTACTGTGGTTACTAAACCTGATAGCGTCATTTTTGTTTTGTGATTTTATCAATAATTTCAGTAGTCTTACGGTAACTACAGTAACAATTAGCGATCATTTACCTCATTCTTACTTATTACTTTATATATCGATCTCTGTCTTGCACAAAAAACGCCCTATGCACAGCTTTAATCTGATACAATCTGTATAGTGTGGGGAAAAATACGTTCAAAAGTCACTTTACATGACGTATACATGCATGTAAAGCTACTATTTTATAATGGATATGGCAAAAATATTATTTTAAACACGAATAAAATTTTTTCTCTTGATATCTACAAAAACGTCCTACGTGAAAATGCAAAATGGTCTGTATTTACATCTACATTTATAGGAACTCAAGATTTGTTACATTTAGGTGCAGTTTTATGATTTTACAAAAGTGTTAAAAAGGGAGCTTTCACCGAAACCGCTTTGGTTAGAAACACAACATTTGATAATAAAGTATTCTTTGTCAACACTTAACATCAAAGAAATCAGTGTTTGACAAATTTTCCATATTTGCGTCCTAAGGGATCAAAACGGGGACGGAAACTTCTTATGTTAGAAACGTGAAATTTGGGGAAAATAATCTTCTTAAAAATAAATAAATAGTTACGTGTTCGACGGTTTTTCGAAATAAAAAACCGCCCTCACGGGTGAACGGGTTACTATCATACTATTTAAAATGAGCGAAATGCTGATATTCTAAACCCCACTCACGTGACAACAGATACAACAAGCTATATCTTCGATACTTTCTTATTGTTAAATGTCGTTTTGTAAAATTATGCTTTAACGACTGGTTAAAAACCTCTGATACAAAATTTTATCCGAACTTCACGTGGATGCTAATTGAACACTAGTTCGCGTGTACCCGCGGTATTATTTTAAAGCAAAGCTAATTGTTCATTTGGTTTGATGTTGTATAACTATTTTTAGACATCCATCTTTCCGCGGTTGATTTTAACGATAGCTACTCGGTGATGAATTAGGCTTTTAATGAGAAAAAACATAAACTTTTAAAGTATGGTTAGTAATAGTTTCAGCTGTACTAAGACCAGAGTGAATATGTACACAAACAAAATCAGTTCAAATTAAAGCGACTTAAATTAGTGAGAAGTTAAATCAAACCTGTACATAAAAAAGTTATTTTGTTTTCTGTTTCTATTTTAATAGTAAAAGAAAGGTTCGAAATGAACTAAGTAAACAGCGGGACGGAAATAGTCTATAGCATGAGTAAAAATACGTTTCTTGATTTTTGGAACCTAAAAAATGTAGCTATACATATTTGTAAATAAACGTTTTTCGCGGAAATAACAAATAACATTCAAAAACCATTTTGTTTTTTAACGATTTGATATTATTTTGTTGATGTATTATTTAGAATTTCCGATGATAACAGATTTAATTATACTAACAATAATAAAATCATTGGCGATACGTTGATATTGCTTTTTATTATAATTTGTGAAATTGATTAGGATATTTCTGGGTTAAAGTCGAAAACAAAACTAATAATATTATAAACATTAACAATGCTGCTCATTTCCAAAGTTTCTTTAACAATAATTTAAAATTTCAGGAATATTAAGTGTTGGTAAAAAGGTTTTTTAGTTAATGTTTTCATTAGGACTGCAATAACGCGTATATTTTGAGGAAGAGTTGAAAAAAAAGGCTTTCTAGTTGAGAACATAATTATTATCCATTTTATTTCCCATTGATCAACCGATTATTTTTTTATACCGACTGAGCAGAATACGTATATTTTTGCATCATTGAATGATATTTTTAATTTCAGTTGCAAACTTATTCTTACGTATAACTTCCAAGTAATAAATTTAACTATTTGCATTTTGCATAACTTAAATTCATAAATCAAATCGAAACCCACGCAAAAATTAAAAATAATAAATAATATCTTTATCTACAACATATAAACAAATCCGTGACAGTAAATAGAAGGATGGTGCCGGAAGAATTTATTTTGAGAATATTATTATTATTATATTTGTGTGCAGAGATGGGTACGATGGCAAGAAAGAAATATACGACTGACTGGAACTAATTGATTTTGGACATTTTACCTTGGGCCATTAATTATTAAATAAAAATAATGACAAAATTATCTTCCATCTGTATGGTGTAGGTACATAATGTTAAAGAGTAAACTTCAATAAATTATATAAAGTAACCTCAGCATGTGGTAATTAGGAAATTTCAAAGTGTTAGAGAACTTATACACATATTCTATAACGTAGGTAGGAAAGGAAGGATGCAGCGATGTTGGTACTGTCGTAAATAGTATGTGTGAGAGAACCAAACGCTCCGTTCCATTATAATAATATCTTCATATAGTTCTTTATAAGGCTTTAAATTCGTATCCACACTGAAATTAATCCTTTGTACCGCGTGAATCAACTGCAGCGAATGCTGCGCTGTGTGTGACAATAAGAAAAGTTTCGATAGATAGATCTTTATTTTATAAATATAGCTAAAAGCTGAAAAATTAGTCACATAAAACATGCAATAAAACAAGAATAAAAAGTTGTCAATGCAAATTAAACATTTGTGTTGGAGAGGTATTTTTAAAAGTTTTTTAAAGTTATACTTCTTTTTGCGCCTTATGGAAAAATGATGAGAGTGAATTTTTAGGATGCGCGCGCATCGCGTCACGAAAAATCTACAGTATGAGGTTAGCCGTTAGTAAAACTTCAACTAGAGTCTTACACCATGTGACAAGGGCGTTTTCAGTTTTGAATAACATTAATAAAATCAATTGCCATACAAACGCTCGTTTATGTTGCTTTCGTTAAATATGAGTTCGCACTCCAAACCGTACTGTTTTTACATTATTATTTTTCTTGATTATAATACCCTATTATATAGCACTGGTATGAAAGGTGTGCCGTGGTGTAACGGGTGTAACGGTAGCGGCCTCGCGTCATACGAAATAGGTCCCGGTTTCGAATCTCAATACAAACATGCTTTTTTTAATAAATAATTAGATATAAATATAATAAATAAATATATTTAATAAATTAATAATTTATGAAATTAAATTAATTTATTTAATATCTTTATTTTAGTATGTTATCGTCTTTTTTACAAACGTTAGTACTGGCACGCGGGATAAAATTTTTAGAGTTATTTTTGTTTTGTTACGTAAAAGAAGTATAACTTCTGACGTGCGTACATAGTATACACATACTCTTTTTTTTAAATAAATAAATACAGTGCCATATTTATGGGGAGCACAAGGGAAATTATCCCTTCTCCCATTATAGAGAAAATACTTTATACTTATTAGAAAACCAACAAAACAGAAAATCTGTCAAAGATGTTTTGCCTCCGTCCTTAAATAACTCCTAGATCGACCCCTATATAGATGAAAAGCGTGCAAATATTATACATAACCTATTTATTATTTTATATTCAAAATTTTAAAAATCATTTTTTTAATGTGAATTTAAAACGTAATACATGTGTATAGTTCAAAATAGCAGATTGTATATCTAGATATATAATATTACGACGAGTGATGACAGTATGTGAAAACGAGCGATAGCGAGATTTTAGAGTCACACGAGTCATAATACCATTACGCACGAGATATATATGGTATTTTTTGCTATAGTACCCACTTCACTTCATTTTCAAAAAATGTTGACAGTTCATTTGCGTCGCCATCTTTCCTTCTACAGTATGCCGTGAATATCGCGAGTAAGTAATGGCAGGCGCACGCAGGAGGATAGAGCGAATAAACAGAAGTTGCTATGGCAACCGTTAACTTACCGCCCTAGTGCGGTAAGTAAAACACGAGGTAAAACACTTTTCGCACGCCTGCCAGTTAAATGATCCATTACAGGCCGGTATATATGCATCGAAAGTAGCTATTTTGTAGTGGGTATGGCAAAAAAACATTTTTTAAATGTATAAAGGCTTGTTAAACCATTTTGTTTTTAACACATTCCCAACAACACGTTGTCTCGGTAAGTATACCTAGATCCGTGTCAAATTATAAAAAAAGTTAATAACTTATGCAGCCTTATGATATTGAATAAAAATTCCGTTTTTAATTTCTGAAAACAAACTTTTGTGTAAATTATACTCCCTGGAACTTTCACGGAAATTTGACGCCTTGGAATAAGTATAATATGAAAATACATTTAACAACAAAATTATAAAGAAAATGGGTATGGCTGTATCGCGGCTACAGACAGCTACGCGTGAATACCGTTAAATACAAATAATTGTATTAATATATTCACTTTTACTTATCTTATAAAATCAAATGTCCGTAAAATATAATAAATAAAATAATTGTAATTTTATTTTTTTATATTTTAAATTGTTATCCAATACCTATATATTTTCATGATTATTAAAAGAAAAAATATTAAAAACCTTCGGGATTCGAATTTGGGCTTGGAGTTTGAACCTGTCGGTAGTTTAGTACTTTACCACACAGTCACTTGGTTTATGTAAACATAGACCTTAACATAGGTATATGTGATTTGTTTAACATGACAACTACTTCCTTCTATTTCCGTTATATCCATATATTTCTCAAATGCCACCCCAGTATGAGACATTAACGTTATTCTAGTCAAAAAATCACGTGGTGTGCAGGCCTCTTAATACTACGATTAACTCATTATTAAATATTAATAATAATGAGTCAAAACTTAGTCTTCGATTTCGTTACTATTCGGGTTCGGCACTTTATTTTTGGTCTCGCATAAAATACTAACATTTAGTGAATAATTAGTGAACAAAGACAGTAAAAGCGTTAAGATATTTTCCTTGGCTATTAGGTAGTTAGACGTAGTTTAGGTACGTGTATATAGATATTCTATATCAATTAATGGTGGCCATTATCCCTAATTAATATACGGACATAATGAGTGTCGTAAAGTGAAGCCCCCTGCCGCCAGGCCTGGGACTGGTCGAGCCTTGACTGCGCCATGTGACCTTTGACACGCAGCTCAGCTCTGTGCCCGACCAGACCCATCATCCATATGGATATTATGCTTTATACGTAGGTATATTTGTGGCCCTAGGACCAAAACCACTTATGTCGATTTTTTTGTATTTTTCTCAATTTCTCTCGAAATATTGAATGTACAAGTCGAGAACAAAGCTTCCATCTTTAACAAACATTAAATTGTCTAGTTTTTGCTGAAAATGTACATCCAATAAAAAGTTGTTTGGCTAAGAAATGACTAAATTGCTTTTTTTCAATCATGGTGCTCTTAGTATTAATATTTATTGTTTACTATACCCACTATAAAATAGCTACTTTACATACGTGTATGTATGCATGGAATGGATCAGTTAACAGGCAGGTGTGTTGAAAGTGTTTTCAAAACACACTACTGTGGAAAATACATGTTTTTTTCGCTCTGGTCCGCCCGCTATTACCTACTCACGGCCCGCTATAAATGTGAAGTTGGCGACGCAAATGAGCTGTCAAAATTTTTGGAAAATACTGAAAATGAAGTGAAAAGTGGGTATGGCAAAAATGCCATAATATATATATATATCTCGTACGTAATGATATTATGATTCGTGTGACTGTTAAAACCCACTGGCGCTCGTTTTAACATACTGTCACTACTCGTCAGTAATATAGCTCATTACGCATCTATATAGATATACATTCTTCCGTCTGTATCACTTGCCCCGAAATACTATCTTACCAGAAGAGAATTGCGAACGCTGTCAATTTTATCAATTTTGCAAATCTAAACTTTACCAACGTACATTTTCAATATTTAGATAATAAAGAAACTTGAGAGGACCTTGCCATTTTTGCGAGTTTAATTTGATTTAAAATCTGGCCTATGAATGAATTTCCTTGATTCGCATGTGTGGTAAAAATATGCCACAAAGTTGATCAGCGGTTGTTGTCTCTTTTAATTACAGCGAAAAATCGCTAATTGAATTACTGACGAACTGGATGAATTCAATCGTCGTTAATGCTATTTTAATAACAACTTCGGCATAAGCGGTTTTGATTTTTGGCCACAGATATGTTGTACCTTGCATATTTACGTACCTTATACTTACAGGTATCTTGTGCTTCAGTAGCGTGCTGATAATTATATAGTACTAGCCGAGGTAAACTCCAGATTATGTTATCATATTCAAATTGCAACCTTATCATAAACAAAGCTAGTTCAATGACAACATAATTTACTTTTTATTTTTATAGGTTTTCGAAGTAGGTGTAATTATTTTCTTTTGTTTTAATTTTGTGAAGAGTTTTTATGTATTACTAGCGGCCCCGTCCGGCTTCGCCCAGGAGCTAAGAAAGCCCGGGTGCAATACTCTACTCACTCGCTTCGCTCGTTCGCTTGCATATTATAAATACACTACTCACTCGCTTCGCTCGTTTGCTATATATATAAACCTTCTGTGAAAAATTATCTAACTGATGGTGAAAACCGCATCAAAATCCGTTGCGTGGTTGAGGAATTACATTACTCACTTAACGATAACTATAATGTTTAACCTTTAAATTTAATTATGACAGCTGCTGTTTTTCTACTAAAGTTCATGAAGGATAATGTTTATAAATCTGTAGATAGACGGATTACTACAGGGATAGTGACATGGGAGAGAATTCTGTAAAACTATGAGCGCAATTTATTACTAAAATTATATTTTTAGTTTCAAAAAAATTATAAATATTGTCAAAGAAAGAATATAACAAAAATAAAAAAATATATAAATAAATATCATGTAGAATTTAGAAAAAAAAAGCCAAAAATTCTACGATGCCATCAGTTTCCGAACCCGGGTCCCTGTGCATAGAGCGCTACGACATAACCTCTACGCTACGAGTGGAACAGTTATGTACGGTCGTTTTTATGATATAAGTATGTTGCGAATTCTTACGGTCGGGTTACGAATTTAATTAATTAATTATTATTATTTATTAATTATGCTATATATAAATCTTCCGTGAAAAATTATCTAACTGATGGTGAAAACCGCATCAAAATCCGTTGCGTGGTTTAGGAGGAGTTAGCGGTTAAACAGACAGACAAACATACAAACAGATGCGAAAAGCGACTTTAATTTATACTATGTAGAGATACGATAGATTACGGTTAATTGGGATGTACTAAAACTAGAATTCACTTTGATTTCACTTAATTGTCGTTCCAATTTCAATTTCAGGCTGAGTTAAAAACAAAAGAGAAAACCAATGACTGAGCACATACTATAATTTTTGAATTCTAAAACAAATTGTAAGTACAAATCAGAGAAAAAAATTTTATAATGTCAAATTTTTGTACTTTTGAAGTTAAAATGGTCCCATCATCCAATTGGCTGAATTTTTTTGTTTATTGTAAGCAAACATTTTTTTTTGTATGTTAAAGTTTCGCAAACTATTAAAATACATATATAAATGCTTTTAATGTTAGCATTACAATTTGATTTATAATGGAAACAACTGATTAATTAATCGTCTCACTGTAGAGTAAATGATAACTCAGCTGCCGCGAAAGTTGAAGATTCGGGTTTCGGTCCTCGACGGTTACATAAGTTTAAAATGAATAATTGTTCTAGTATTGCATTGTAACGTTACGTCATTCGATGGGTGTTCCTAACAGTAATGTTTACAAGTATTTTTTTGCTGACAAAAAAATAATTTTGAATTTAGACGCCACTGAACATTCATAATTATACTACAGTATTAACTCAAAACCATGTACCGTTTTCTTTATATACCTCAATTCAACGCATTCATATAACACCTTTATACAGGTGAGTCTGATTAATTGTTATCAATTACATTAATATTATAATTTTATCTATACAGTACATATAAGTTCAAAAAACACAATATGCTTCTAGTATATTTTAAATTTCAAAAAGATATTAAAGAATAATTGTATTTAGTTATCAACCAAATTATATTTTAATAGAAATTTTGCATTTTTGTAAATTTTCATGTTAACAGACAACATTTGTAATAAATATAATTATACATTTTACTGTAAACTAACGGATTAAAATTACTGTAGATTTATACAAAACTTCTTTGCAATTTTGGTGCTACGTTCGTTCCATTTCGTTCATTTGTTCTAGCTGAACACCACAAACAATAATTTTCTATTTGTGATGAAAAAAAAGTGTCGAGCTATTTAAGAATCAGCTTTGAATTGATTGCTATTGTAAGTCCAGTCAGTTAGTGGCCATCGGGCACACACCTTAGCACAGCGCGGTGACGTCATTAGCATAACTGCCTTTATAATTACTGGCCATCAGAATTCATCATTTATTGTCATCTGACACCTGAATATGTGCATATGGCGGTTGGTATAGTATGATCAATAAAGCATGAATTGGAAAGATTTTGCTGTAATGATTTTAAATTAGTTCTATCTATATATTTTTCACTATACAAAATATAAAGATGCAGTTAAAAATTTTGCAGGTTTATAGTGACTTTTCAATTTTATATTTACTGAAAATAGTTTTTAGTATAAAATTAAACGGCACTTAGTGCTCAGTTTCTGGTACGACTATCATAGTTAGAGTATAGGGGAGTCATAGGTATAACCTACAGGTGACAGTGTCAAGGTTGGAGAAAAAGAGAAAACGGATAGTTTCTCTTTTCGTTTATCTTCTGACGCATTTGTGAATTTAAATATTTATAGTACTTAGATGTTTTAGTTATTTACATCTGTAACCATGGTTATGTATTTTTGATAGAAAAAGATAGGAGAACACTTCTATTCTCAATCTCTATCTTTTGTACTGACACTATTTTTGGATGGCTTCCCTCCTCTATCTATGATATCTCTATGCTTTATAAATGCTGAATTTGCTAAGTACTTTCAGCACTGAATTACCATGTAAATCATTGTAAAAATCATTAAATTAAATCTATTTTTAAATTCGTACCAGAAATCGATCATAACAGTATAAAACTAGGATTATATAGATACAATTGGGGGTTGGAAAAATTCCCGCTGCACTCAGGTCTACAAGGGTCAATTGTGAATTCCTGATATCTAAACCGGGTTCCGAACAGTCCTGGGCCCCCATGAGAAGGTGCTCAGTTAATTCCGATAAATCTTTTGGTACCCAAATGCTTGGTTGCGAAAGGTTAGCTAAAACTTGGAGCTCAACGATTCATTCTAGGATAACATTAAGTTAAAAAAACTCTTATATTTTCAATTAGTTAAAACCTTGGTTGAAACTTTTTTTCGGTTTTAAAATTATAATAATTCAGCTTCTACTTATGAATATTCACGGATCACCCGGTATAATGTGGCCATAACATGTACCGCACAGGCGTTACATGCTGTACGTTCATATTATGCATGGAAGTCTATCTATGATTGTTTTGAAACATTTTATGATGAATTACCTAGGAACTTATTATGTTCAGTGTTGGTTCATGTTTAAAAGAAGACAGATGACGTGTGTGTGAATTAAAATACTGATCATATAATGTTGTACAAAAAGACAACTGATAATGTGTTTGAATTTATCAGGGGTGCTCAGTTTGTATCATGATAAATCTTTATGGAATATCAGTGGATAATTATTTTGAAAACAAGAGAAAGAGATAGTCGATTACAGACGCAAGACAAGCCGTATCATATGTGTCATAAGTCTAAAGTTGCCAGAACCTCCCATTTTTTTCGAAAGAAGTTACATGTAATTTGCAAACGGTTAATCGGACAATAAAAATTCGACTGATGACCAGTCCTATACTTCCCACCTAGTAAATATTTGCAAAAAATAAACACTCTTTTTTTATTCTTTGAAAAAAAGCATGGCCCTCTTTTTTGTTTAGTGATATAGCAAAAATCATGGTTACCTTGATTTACGTACAATTTTCTTTTTTTAGTAAAATATTTTTTTTCTCGAAAACTATACATTTTAGAGAAAAAAAATATTTACATTTTTTTCATAGTACAACATCTAGAATTCATTTATATTTTTTTTACCTATGTTAATACGTGACATTGAGGACGTTTTTTTTAAAATCTCAGGATCCACTGAACCGATTTGACTCAAAATCTATTCAGATCTAAGTTAAAGGCTGATAAACACAATTATAGAACAATCGGCATGGCCGTATGTTGTTCCGTTTTTACGATATCGAAGGCGAAAAATTGACCACATACACACACACACATACACATACAGAAAATGATCTTAAACGATTGCTAGGGTCTCAAAACGTGAAGATCTGTTAAAATCTCGAAATATTTTTTTCGGACTAAATCCATTACTTCCCTACCATGGTAGAGGTGGGAAGTAAAAATAAGCATAGATAAACATATTTTCTATTAAAACTACATATACTTAAATGTTATTTCCACCGCGGCCGTAACAAGTGTATTTTCGAGTACAAACTACGTTTTTTTGGCCAGCCCTAAGTTCATGTTCAGACAATCCCACTTGTAGGTTGATTTATATTTTCACTATTAATCTTATTGTTAACACTCTCAAAATCAAATTAGTTTTAAAAGAAAATAAATTGAGTATACTTAGAATTTAATCATTGAACAAATTCTGCTTGGTAATTATGAATCTACGGTGTTCATATGATTTCATAAAAAGTAAATGTTTCACTGTAATCTTTTTATGCAAATATTTTCAATAATCGTAATCTGTGGAGGTAATTTATACTGCTTCAATTGATACAGTAAAAGTCAATGGGCTCATGAAAGCGGCAACTTTTAAGAGTAATAAAAACTAGAAATCATCTTTTATGAAAAAAGAGGCGTTGATGTTCTTTCACTTCAGTTAAAGTAATTGTTTTATGTATTCCTAAGCTGATATCACACGTTCTTTAAAAATACGATAAAATAAATACCTACATTACGTTTTATTATGTTTTTAGTGAAATATTTCAAAATTTATTTTATAAAAGTGCCCGCAACTTAAATATATATTGTAAATAATAGACGTTCGACAACTAAGGTTATAAACGTCTTACCCTAATTTAAATAAAATACAGTTGGATAAATTTTTAAAATATACTATGTAAATTCATTTTTTGCTTGTATTATTTTTGTTAAAAGCTATAAATTATATTTTTTGCCAATAAATTTTTTTGAAGCTATGCTTTTTAAAAAAATTTGTTAAATAGTGTTTTAAAGACCACCAACAGCTAAGGTTATTTGGGCCTAATACCAATTCATATTTTCAATTCATTATTTTCTTAATAATAAATTGAAAATCCAATTGACACTTTTACCAGCTCTCGGACTAGAACCCGGGAACTGGGGACTTGTAATAGAGGAACCATAGCAACGCCATGAAAATAACAGCCTTGCTACACGCTTGGCTATTCTCAAGCCCTGCTATGCTTTTTAACGCACGTTAGGAATGGGGACCTAAATCACAAAAAAAAACCCTCAGGAACGCGATCTTGGAATGGGGCGATGCAACGCACCTCATTGGCTAGGCAGCGCGTATTGTTGCTATAGTTTCTTGAGCTTTTATATGTAAATAAATTCGATTTTATATAAAATGCGTAAGAATCATAGCGACTGTCGGGTGTCCCACGACACCTCATGACTTTTTCTATAGAACAGTGGTAACAAAAAATGAAAGTTTAATAATGTATTATTATAACTGAAATTTAATAAATTTTTTTATTTGTAGATTATAGACGCGTCGACAACTCAGGTCATTAGCGTCTTCAACACAACAAATAATATATTTGTGTATAAAAATCCGCCAGCCGGCATACACAAACCGACTCGTACGAGCGCTAATTCCCAAAGAATATTGGAATGCAATTGCGATAACAACTACATCGCAATGTCCCCCCTGGGGGGAATTTAATAAAGACATTTATAATATAATCCTTGGTAGGCTATTTAAATAAGCATAATCGAATCAATTTTAGGAGTGTAAGGTGATTTTTGAATTTAAATAAATTTATTCGACTTAACGTATAGGTACCTACGTGCCTTGACTGGCAAGATACATTTTATGTCGGATTTTAAAAAACATGTTGAGAAAATGACAGACACAGAAATTAATACGGAGGTGTCAAAACATATTTTTGAGCCCTGTATGTGAACACAGTACAGACTAGAGATGTCCAGTCGAAATCTTTCTCACTTATTGGAATAATATCTGGGTGCCGAGCTTTGCTCGGATGAGTTCAAAAAAATAGTACTTGTATGCTGTGAGATATTATTTTCTCAGAATATTATTCCGAAACGAATTTATTTCTGAAACATAATTTAAATAATTGTTTCTGTTAAATATTTTAAATACCTATGTGTATTTTTAAGCGTAATAACTAAGTATCAACTTGAATCAAGCATTTTTTCCTGTAAATATTACTTAGGTCGCCATTTTCAAATCTACCGCCGTTATTGTTTTGTTGACTGAAGAACTCGCAAAAACCGATTTTCATAGATTGAATATCTTGTAAAAATGTTCGAATCAGATGAAATTCTGCTTGCCCGTTGCCGTTTCAATAATCCATTTTTAAACATTGATACCAAATATCAACTTTATCGAAGTACTTTTTCTCTGTGATGTGATCTTAGCAACTTCCAGTAAATTTCAAATATTTTTTTTGCATAGAAGGTACCTACTGAAAAACTCTGCAAAAATCGATTTTCGAAGAAATAGAATTCATATTATATCTTTTAATAACAAACGTCAGACTATAAACCTGCAGCGCAAAACTTTTTTGCATGCATCTTCACCATAGTTTTTAAAAATCGATGTGTTTTTATATACTGCATGCCTGCGTCGCTAGAAGTGCGGCCCTTCGGGCCGCCGTGCAAATTTTTAAACAAAACTTTTTTGTATGTATCTTAACAATAGTTTTCAAAAATCGATGTGTTTTTACACAGACTCGCGGTGCCAGAAGTGCGGCCCTTCGGGCCGCCTGTTTGTCATTATTTACATATTGTGCAAGACACTTCTTATATTAGTGTTCATTTACAGTTTTAACCCTTGTGATATATTATACAAAATCTATGTAGAAATAGGCTTCGAATCGATCTGACAATTGACCGAGTTATAAATAAAAAAACCCTTTTTTTAATTGCTCCCCTCTGGGACCAAGATTCCTACCTAGATCGATTTCTCGCCCCGAAAAATCCCCATTCTGTAAACTTCATCAAAATCGTTATTCGTTTTTGAGAAAAAAAAGTCTAGGTAAGATTATACGTCATACTATATTTAACGTACATAATATACATATTTTATATAGGTAATATAAAAATAACATACTTAGGTACCTATTTATTTAAATATTAGTTAAAACTACTTACATAATTATGTTTAGTTTTTATTTCTGTTATTTTTTACTATACAAATAGTTCACGGATTATTTTAATAAGTTAAAAATTCTTTCAGAGTATTTTGACATATAAATAATGAAAGTAGTTTGTTTTCTCCAAAGCCTACTCACGATATTACAATGTTTTGACAGGTCAAAAAACCGTTTTTAAAAATGATAAAATCGATAGGAAAACGAATTTTTCCAGGGATGAGACCTAGCTAAATCGATTTTTTGCCCCCCGAAACCCCTTTTCGGTAAATTTGATCAAAATCGTTAGAGCCGTTTTCGAGAAAATATTTATATAGATACATAGAAACATATATAGGTACATAGAAATATAGAAACATATATATACAAGATTTACTCGTTTAATAATATAGGGGGATTTTAAAACGTTTGAACAATGTTTATTATCAAGAATGTTTTTGTCATTTAGGGTTTAGGCCCAACCAGAAAAATATGAATAAAAAGAAGAAAGTTCTCCATTATTTAAAGTAAATTATTGTATGATTCAGTTTTTTTACATTGACGGTCTGCAGTTCTCTTCATATTTATTTTCCGTATAATACAATAGCAATAATTTTCCATGTTTCAACTGAACAAATTTGTGTCGCATTTTCGAAACTTTGCTAATATAAAAATGAAAAGAGTTTTATATGATAAAAGTATGCATGTCACGGATTTTATCGCCTTCATTTCGATGAATCGCTTGAGCGAATAATTGCACATTTCTTAAAAATCAGTGCCAGTAAATGAAAACTTCTAAAAGTATATTTCTTGTAGAAGAGACAATCTGCTATAGTAACATAAATGATTTATACTCGTGCTGTAACAATTACCTCTATAGGATATACGTTTGTAAATTTTACTGATTGAATAAATAAATAAGCAAGTCGTGAGGTGGGTCGTTTATTAGGACTAAAGTGCGACCCTTGGGACCACACGACGAACTTCCCAGTTTGATAAATATTTAATAATAATAATTAAATTAGATATTACACAGAAAAGTAATCATTTTAATCATTAAAACATAATTATTATTTATTTTTAACAATAATTAAAAAAAAAAAACGGCTGAACCGATTTTTATAAAATTTATGTCGGATCAAAATGACGTTAGCACGCTTCGATTGACACCCTTACGAAGTCGATATAATTTTTTATTCGCGAGATATTGTGTAAAATCTACTTTTTTGGAGTCTATTTGATTAAGAAAGAAGAACGGCTGACCCGATTTTGAAAAAAATTCTTTCAGATCATATTTACGTTAATACGCGTCGATTGGCACAAACTTGACGGTGAAAATCAGTTCGTCTGAAACGGGCCTAACAACTGTAAATGTATTTGAGTTATTCTCCTTTCATCCATTTATTGCATCCAGAGGTTGGTTGCGACGACGTTGGCCGACGCAAACCGAAGTCCCAGGTACCTACTTGATATACTTCCATCTACCGAAGAATGTAGATTGTAGACGGTTGCCACTTTACTGCAAGGCGAACTCAATCGCATCATTCAATTTGCGATGCGCATTTTTAAGACCGGTAATGAGCCTAGGGAGTTACTTTCACTTCTGCACATTTACCACACTTCGAGTTCAGCATCAGCTCAGCATCAGATTCAGCCAATCATTCAGCCGACGATGATGTGATCCCCTGACAATATTATTATAGGTATATTGGTTATTATGTCGAGATGATAATGTCTTTATATAGTCTACAGATAAAATATGGCTTGGAAAAATTAATAAGTTATCTTCTCTGTGATATAATTTTATTTTATATTCTCTGTACTGTACCTACATTTTATTTGTTCTCTGTTATTGCTAGGTAACTTTTGTTTTATTAAAGATGATTTCGGTTAAATGTACAAAGTTTCGTGGCTTTTTTCGTTAATTACAATGGTGAAATTTAAAATATTTGAAGATTGTTTTTTCAAGATAGCGATATTAACTTTCGTTATTTTTAATAGAAAATGCATGTAACTTTGAATTTTCTGTTTTAGGGTTATAACACTAATTTGTTTCGCCTTTTTTATTTAGACTAATTTTTCTATTGAGCATAAAATAGTCATGAGAAGGTATTTAATTTGAAATAACAAAATTTACATGATATTTCACAGTTGTGACGTTAAATTGTTTCACAATTTTCATCCTTGTGATCAACATAAAAAGACACGAAACTCAATGTCCGTTAAACTAAAAATTGTCGCTTCACAGAGTTGGGCAATGCTGAGAACTTAGTGCTTGCAATAATGCTTTAAGCACTTATAATAATCTTAAAGCGCTTTGTAATATAGATGCTCGACGTTAGAGCACTTGCATAAGGACTTCCTAATAGTAATAATAATAATAATAAAGCACGTAAGCATTATAAATATTGCTTAATAAGCATTCAACAAGCTTATTAAGCATGAGGAATGCTTAACAAACGTTTTAAATGCATGCCTAATAAACATTTTTAATGCTTAACAAGCATTTTTAATTAAACATATTATCTTTATTCTTTTTATTTTGATAAACAAAATGTGTGTTTTGAACTTTAGAGTAGGTACCTACTGTAATGTTTAAAGTTAAAAAGTTGCTTTAAAATATTTGCATTTTTGAAAACGAAAGTGATTGTTGCTTGAAGAAATTGAACATTTATGAAAGTGCTTGATGCTCGGTGCTTCAAGCATTTCGGTTCGGTGCTTTGCCCAGCTCTGTAACTTCAATAACAAAAAAGCTAGCGATAAAAACTCTTTTTATATATATGTTAATTCATCCTTTCAACATCTGCGAACAACCGATATAATAAGTTATGGCAACATTGAAATCACAATAATTATCGCAAAAATGTATACACCTATTTTCCAGTTCAATTGTTTACAATAATATATTTCTGTATAAAAGGCAATTTAAATTAAAAAGAAACACATTTAGCAAATCACCAATTTGTTTGACGATGAATTATGAAATTTGTTTTTGACGTGCAATATCCATTTTTTGTAATTATATCTCATACCTATGTACATTTCTGTATCGGGCAATAATATAACCCCACGAATATTCGCATTTGAAATAATTAACAAGAGCATTAGTAGCCATTTTAATTGCCTATATCGTGATGTTGCTGTATCTGATGTCAAACGTGATATTTGATGTTCGAAATATCGAAATGCTTTTTATTTCCGTTCACATATACGTACGTACGTACAGCCTGGTTTAAAAATTATTTTTAATATAAAGTGCTTTTTCTGCATTCTCTAAATAGTCACATTATACATGATTACTATACTAGAAATCGGGAAAACACATGCATACCGAAGGTGCGATTGGACTTAGCCGGTAGAAGTTATTTGTGCATCAGTTATAAATTTTATAATGCGTTACCTCTAGAAATAAGGAAATTAGGATTAAGAGATTTAAAAAAAAACATAAAACAAATTTGTATAAGAAACTGTTTATACTCCATCAAGGAATTTTTTAATATTAATTTTAAATGTTATTAATGTAATTTATGTTCGACGTAATCAATGTGGGCTTGCCTGCATCTATGATTTTAATAAATCTATCTATCTATCTATCTATCTATCTATAATATGAGTAATATTATTAGGGATTCCGACTGCATCACTCGTCTCATCAACTTTCTGGAAACGACTGGACTTCTGCCTCTATAATATTACTAAAAAACCTAAAAACAATAAAATTTGTTCTAATATCGCACAAACTATACTTAACTGTTACAATTAATAATAAGTTTATATCGACGCACACAGTCTAGTAGCTGCGCGTCTTCTTAAATGTTACTGAGCTTCGATTCCGAAATTACAGATAATCCGATAATTTTTAATATCCGATTCCTTATTCGTAATAATTATAACGGATGTCAAAACGGATGCTGAACGTCGAATACGTCGATCGTTTCTTGAGAGTGAATCCCGCCCACTACGCGTACTTCCCCTCCCGCGCATGACTATTGTTTTGTTGTACGCTTTTTGAAAAAAGATAAAAGATTTGGAAAAAATAAATTCGTAAAAAAGTTAAAAACCTACTATTATTTAGTTAGAACTTTATCTGTATAAAAAGATAGCAAAAAAATAGTATCTACATTCTACATAATATGCAATTTTAATCCGATTCCGAATCCAATATATTCCATGAAAAAAACTCCGATTCCGAAATAAGACATCCGCAACTTAAAATTTTTTTTCGATATTTTTACTAGTTCTAAAAAACTCAAATATAGTTATTGTTTAGGCAAACGATATGCTTACTACCCTATGAGTTGAAAATGTTTTACAAGACACTATGTGACACCCACTTAGGGTACGAACAAGCTGAAGATGCCTTGATGGCGCGGTTTAGATCGATGCCGCGGTTTCTACATCGATGTCACCTCTTTGTAAAACAAATATATAATGTTCTTACGAGACCGTACAATAGCAGAGATGTTTCACCAATTCACTCTCGCCGCTTACCTCGCTTTTTACATCGTTGTAAATACCAAAACAAAATAGTTTGCTATTTCATCGAGGTATAACTCTAGTCGTCGCGGTAAATGCAAGCTCATTGTTCCACATTAATCACGTGTTACCAGTCGATTCGAATTTTAATAAATAACGTTTTTCCTTTAAGAAACAGCAAAGAATACTGATATGAAGCATCTTCGATATTAGTTCGCTCTCTCATCGATGTCATCGACCTAAACCGCGACATCAAGGCATCTTTGACATGTTCGTACCCTTATGCTCGTCTTCTGAAAGGACTGCAAGTATACCGATTTTTAATGATATCGATGCTGTTACCATAGTTTTATTAATGGAAAAAGCATCGGTACTCTGGTGGTCCTTTCAGAAAAGGACATTAGTGTGTCAAAATCACCATTTATGTTTTACAGATGAATCGTCTTTATGTACCTGAATTTAAAAAACAAGAAAAAAACACAAAAAATGATATGTACGTTATTGTATATTATATTGTTTTTTTGAAATAAATTTAATAGAATTTTTCTAGCTACTATGCGCAATGTTAAGGAACATTTAATTACATCAACTATAGTTTGTGAAAAATTAACTAGAAATAATGGCTAGTGAAGTTATCGTTGTGTTTTTGACAGGATGTATTCTACATGCTAACTTTAAATATAACTATATTGTGCATGGAGTTCTAAAATGTAGGTATAGAGCGTCCACTTTACAAAAACTTGTCACTCTTTGGACTTCTGTATAAGAGATGCTATCAAAGATGTATACAAAATGCGTCCATTTTTTTTTTATATAAAAAACTGATTCGGTGATGATGATTTTTTAGCCGTTTTAGAAATGTGTCATAGCATACCTAAAAGCGTTTGGGAAATTTTAGGTAAAACATCGTTGTCGCTGTATTAGAAAAGAATTATTAATTAGTGAAGAGAAACTTCTTTAGCGAGGGTATTGAGTCGGAATGACGTCGACATGGAATTCAAACATGAAACGCTAAGATTTTCTTCTTATCTATGGGAAAACAATATTAAACATTTACACGTAAATCGTATTTATACTTCCATATTAGATACATTTTTAGAGTGTTGGGTCTCCAAATCACTATATATGAATATTATGAAGTATTAGAAATACCTTGTATTTTGGTGTCCGTCTTGTGACTTGTGACGGACATAATTCAAGGTATTTCTAATACTTCATAATATTCCAAATGAGGCATGGTGTATAAATAATTAATTATTTATTTAAAGTTCGCATTGTCGACGAAGACGAAAGAAGTTTTCACTTCAACCGTGCGCTTATGTGGATGAGGCACACACCATTTTTTTTGTAATTTGAAATCATTGTAAAATTGCATTTTTTTATAAAAGTGAACACTTTAATCTTTAATAATAATGAGATAATATTGTTTTTTGTGTTAAAAAAGTATATTACCTATAATGAAAATTTTTTGATGGAAAGGAGCCAATTATATAATTGATTCCAAACATATCGAAAAAAATCATTTTACCAACCATAGTCACAGTCAGGATTTTAACCTGAACCTTTCCACTTTCGCGGCGGAATGAGCTTACAATTACCCAACCGTGACATGATTACTAATCTAACATTCTCCTTATAAAAACCTATAGTTATATTGAATTAACACTCGCATATAGTCAAAATCTATTGATTCCGAAGCATATAAGGAGAATGTTAGATTAGTAATCATGTCACGGTTGAGTAATTGTAAGCTCATTCCGCCGCGAAAGTGGAAAGGTTTAGGTTAAAATCCTGACTGTGACTATGGTTGGTCAAATGATTTTTTCTGATATGTTTGGAATCAATTATATAATTGGCTGCTTTCCAACAAAAATTTTTCAATTGCAATTCAGCCGCATAAAAAAAATCTATTAATTATCTATAATATGTATTAGCTATACTTTTTCTTACTTGGTAAACTAAAATCAATCTCTGAGATACCGACCTTGTGAACCTATAAGTACAAATACAAAGCTTTTGTATTTAGAAATGTCGTCAGGGATCATTAAAAATCTTTGAAAACACGCATTTGACTACGTGAACGAGCCATAAGATAATGTAGGTGTACTGTATTATGGGAATGGCTAATTGAATTAAATGAAATTTTTTGAAAGGTATGAGAATCTGTATGCATATAACTGATATTTTAATCTAGCGTTGGTTGCTTCAAGCGACAAACTGACCATGTGAGGAATTTAATTACATGATTTACTGTGCGTTCTACACTAGGGGAAGGCTGTCAGTTCAATATACTATCAAAACATAATTTCAACTGGCCTCTAGGTTATAATGCACGAGGCACTATATTATATCATAGTAGTATGTCAAAAATAAAAATAAAAACGGTCCAAGCATGAACGTACCTACATTAGGTAGGTACACTACAACGTACTTTACGCGTTGTAAATTTCCAAATATCGAAAAAATATAAGTTAGAATCGTTTGGCTATTATTTTGAACTTCTTATATGAAGCCGTTGCAAATGATACCCCACTTACTTCAACAAAAAAAAAAAATTGTTGCGAATTTTAGCGATTTTTTCCCTAAATATTTTTGGATATGTTTGTACCGAAAAAAATTATTTCTTTTTCAGAGACATTCTAGCGGACCGTAATAGTCTAGCGGCTAGACTATTACGGTCCGCTAGACGTTCGGTACCTAACATATACATATTTCCAAAAATATTTAGGGAAAAAATCGCTAAAATTCCCAACGAATTTTTTTTATTGAAGCAAGTGGGGTATCATAAAAAAGGAGTCAGAATGTCTCTGAAAAAGAAATAATTTTTTCTTTCGTCATGCAAATATTACTATAGAAGCATCTTCTAATTCTGAATTTCGCATGTGGCTAGACTCTAGCCACATGCGAAATTCAGAATTAGAAGAGGCTTCTATAGTAATATTTGCATGAGGAAGGAAAAAATTATTTATTTTTCAGAGACATTCTGACTCCTTTTTTAAAGTAGGTTCAATTATTTTTGTGTCACACTTTCCAGTTTTTCGAATATTTTCGGAAAAATTTTCCGGGTTGCAGTCTTTCTAAGAACGTTTCTTAAAGGTAACTGAGCAGTTCAGTATCCGTTTAAATTGTTCTACGATGCCTAGAACAGAAGTTTTGATTTTTGAATATTTAAAAAGTCGCCATTTTAAAACAAAATAGTCGATCAAGTCAGACGTACTTAAGAGCACTCCTTGGGAGTATCTAAAATTTTTGGTACATGTTTCATTGTTCTACGTTGTGTAGAACATGAGTTATGAGGGTACAAGAAAGAAAGTATAAGAAGAGATCTATGTCAAAGCATAGATAAGTATACTTTTTTTTGAAGTCATAGATAAAATCTTTTGTAACTGTTTTGGAAATAGTAATTTATGAACACCACATTACAAAGTATTTCAATTAACAACATCGACAAGCACAGGAGAAACCGTCATCAGAGTTTAAAATCATCATTTCAATTTCAGCTTTCCCATTTCTGGGTAACTCAACAATCAATACTGATTGCCGACATCAATTTCCACTTATTTCTACATTCGCTTGTTATTTTGTTATCGAATCAGGATAATATCTGTGTCTGGCTGATGACTTCAGATTAATTCATTTGAGTGCCTTGCTTTCATTTGTTTTTTCAATACCGAAATTTATATACAATATGTTCTATGAATATGTTTTTAACTTCCCATTGGAAGTTATTGTAATGGGTCCGAAAATCAAAATATTTAACAAATTTTTATGTTTCAAGGTCACTACACTATTTTTACACTATTTTTAGAAAGATGTGTGTGTGTGTACGTATGTACGTACGTACGTATGTTATCATTTCTTTCTAAGACGAAATCTCGAGAATGAAAAATGATATCGACTACGTTAGGGTTCCAATCGACGCGTATTAACGTAAATATGATCTGAAAGAAATTTTTTCAAAATCGGTTCAGCCGTTCTTTTTTCTTAACCAAATAGACTCCAAAAAAGTAGATTTTACACAATATCTCGCGAATAAAAAATTATATCGATTTCGTAAGGGTGTCAATCGAGGCGTGTTAACGTCATTTTGATCCGACATAAATTTTATAAAAATCGGTTTAGCCGTTTTTTTGTTTTTTTTTTATTATTGTTGAAAATAAATAATAATTATGTTTTAATGATTAAAATGATTACTTTTCTGCGTAATTCCTAATTTAATAATTATTATTAAATATTTATCAAACTCGGAAGTTCGTCGTGTGGATCTCAAGGGTCGCACTTTAGTTCTAATAAACGACCCACTTCACGGATTGTTTGTTTATTAATTTTATCACGCACAGAACAGGACACAAAAAAAATAACAAATAGCTATTTATTCAAAAAATAAAACTTACCAAACTTAGCGGGGCGAACATATTTTCGGTGTAGTTTTCTCCCTTTAAAATATTCTGTTTTTTTTTTCTTATTAGCAAAAATTTGTTAAGTTTACGATTTATTATAATCTTGATTTTTACAGTGCAAGTTTGTTTGAGAAACTTTAGTTAGGATATAATAAATACATTAACTTTTCTACACTAACCTTAAAATGTGTTTAAATATAGTGTACTTAAGTGTTTTAATTAAAAAAATTATATAGAAGTATGTTTAATTAGAAAAGTCTTTATAATATAAAATACACTTTAACACTCATTTTAATATCAAGTACTTCCAGCAATATGATGATGTTGATGACTATAAGCTATGCAAGAAAGTGTACATAATTATAGCGTAGACTTGTTTATCCTACTAAATTGAGCAGTGCAATGAATTTTAATTCAGCGTTATTGCACATCATAATCCAAGATATAAATTAATAGATTTTTTTATACGGCTGAATTGCAATTGAAAATTTCATGATGAGCTCTCGCTAATACGAAGATTCACTTCTACAACATAGCTATATTGAATTAACACTCACATGTGTTGAAAATCTGTTGATTCCGAAGCATATGAGGAGAATGCTAGATTAGTAATCATGTCACGGTTGAGTAAATGTAAGCTCATTCCGCCGCGAAAGTGGAAAGGTTCAGGTTAGAATCTTGACTGTGACTATGGTTGATAAAATGATTTTTTCCGATATGTTTGGAATCGATTATATATAATTGGCTGCTTTCCAACAAAATGTTCAATAATCCAAGATAATATTTATTGTCAAACCAGATTTTTTGACAATACGTTCTGCAATCCAGGCATCGATATCTTTGGCAGTGAAAGTTTCAATTCCACTTTTTGCAAGCTCTCGGGTGGTATTAGTATACACACTAATTGGATAAATCATTAGTGCCTAGTTGTACAATATTATTAATTAAACTTGTTAAAAATATACATTATTTTAATAATCATTATCAGAATCAGAAATATATATGTATGTAAATCGTTTTCGTGTAATTTTATAATAACGTAAAAATTTGCACGTAATTTTAACTTTTACAGTCATCAAAAATCGTCAGATAAAACAAGTTTTACTGTATGTCATAGTTTTAAAGTGTTTTAATTTAAAAACGTAAGCTTGTTAAGTACTTTGTAGGCGTATGTTAAGATAAAAATAAAAAAACATCTTTTAAAAACTTCAAGAACTAAATTAATATTTTCTGTTAAAAAGCTCCTTTTTACACAAGTTTATCAAACAACATAAATGATTATAACATAGAAAAAAAACTCTTTTCTCAAGTTCCTTTTTACGGAACGCGGCAATATAATAAAGGAAAGAGATTCATAAAGAGATAAAAGAATTGGTTAACTTTTAGTTTGTACTTACAAATTATTTTTAATGTTGTATTTTGTACGTATATTTGTAATTTAATCTAATTATGGCTTTTATTTATCTATTCATGACCTTTGTCTATAATATTGTTTTCAGATATTTTGAATGATACCTAGACAGGAGCACCCGTTTCTAGAATGTTTGTCTGTCTAGATTAGATTATAGATTATAGACGCTCGACAACCTAGGCCATTAGCGTCTATTTAAAAGTCTAATCTGGCGTATTGTTTGTGCCAGGAATATTAAAAAACGGTCGGACTGATTTTAATAAAATTCCATCAGTAGACATTTCAAGTAAGATAGAGTTTTAACTCGACCTATAGCATTCTTCACATTTAAAGGTATATGTGCAGTACACAACTGGGATTCTAGATGGTAACATGTATGATAGATGGCTGAAATTATAAGCGCTTATAGGTTTGCACAACGAAGCTTTGATACAAGCTTAAATCGCGTTTGAAATGTCAGATAGCGAAGACGAATATCCATGTGTTCTTCTGCTACAAAGTGGTATATTTTAAATACAAATTTGGGTAGGAGCTATCATGTCCACCCTATTAATAGAAAACGATCTAAACATGGCGAATTTCATCATTTATACCAAGAATTAAAATTTTATCCAAACCGGTTTTTTGAATATTTACGTATGGAACCTAATACTTTTAAATACGTCTTAGAAAAAACTCAAAACAAATTAAATAAAAACTGGCAAAATTTATTTATTAAACTAGTCACGTCCATTGCGCAACTCGTAACGGCCATTTGACAGTTGTCACACGTTGATTGTAGTAGTCAGCGCGCTGAAAAAATGGTGAGATACATTCTTGTATCTAGCAGCTCTTGTAACAGCGCTTATACCTGCTACACTCACTGCTTCGTTGTGTACGCTCGCATATATAACAATGCATTAATTTAAGCAAGCCCTGCTATGATCTACGCTACCATCTAGAATCCCAGCTCCATACTGCACGTACCTTAAGATCCCTTAAGATCATCCCTTTTCAAGAGATTTCATGAACTATAATTTTTATCTAACGTTTTTCCAGCTAAAATCACTGTTTACTAAAAAAATATTGAAAATTATTTTTCAGATAAAAATCAGTGAATTTTTGATCACGAGTCTTGAATATTGATAAAAAGTATTAAGTAGACAAATTAAAGACATATGTTTGTAGATGTTTTTCTTTTTCCTTCTTTGCTAACGCCATATAATGCTATAAATTCAGCGACACAAGGCTACTGTATTCCAGTGTGCAGCGGGTCTCAGATGTGTCTAACACCGCGCACGTCTCTCTGTGTACATATAAAGGCGGATGCTAAATCAATTTCACTACGGGAATAGTTTGAATAGAAAAGATCCATATAATCCACATTTTCACACATAATATCCTAGCTTCTTTCTCTGACTGTCTCCGAATGCCTTACAGGGTTTCTAATACTAACATTTTATTTTAAACCACTGTAATATTCGTTGGGTGCAGAGTATGTGGTGGGGACAACCGAATCGACTGCAGCGTACGCTATGGACAAAATAAGCGTTAAATCACACTCACGTTGTGAATAAATAAATGAAGTTATTTAAAAAATGTTGCATAGTAGTTGTTGTGTAGTTAATTGTAGAAATACAGGCAGAAATAGTATTTGCAAATTTTAAATTTTGACTATTTTAGCTCTAATGCTATTATAACTAATATTATTATTCCTTTTGACAGCTAAACTTACTCCATTATATTTTATATGTATATAAATAAAAACAAGCCGTGAGGTGGGTCGTTTGTTAGGACTAAAGTGCGACCCTTGAGGTCCACACGACGAACTTCCCAGTTTGATAAATATTTAATAATAATAATTAAATTAGATATTACACAGAAAAGTAATCATTTTAATCATTAAAACATAATTATTATTTATTTTTAACAATAATTAAAAAAAAAAAAAAAAAACGGCTGAAGCGATTTTTATAAAATTTATGTCGGATCAAAATGACGTTAACACGCCTCGATTGACACCCTTACGAAGCCAATATAATTTTTTATTCGCGAGATATTGTGTAAAATCTACTTTTTTGGAGGTTATTTGGTTAAGAAAAAAGAACGGCTGAACCGATTTTGAAAAAATTTCTTTCAGATCATATTTACGTTAATACGCGTCGATTGGCACCCTAACGTAGTCGATATCATTTTTCATTCTCGAGATTTCGTCTTAGAAAGAAATGGACACATACATACGTACGTACGTACGTACGTACACACACACACGCACATACACACACACACAGACATCTTTCTAAAAGTAGTGTAAAAATAGTGTAGTGACCTTGAAACATAAATTTTTTTTTCCTTTTTGATTTCGATTTTCGGACCCATTACAATAACTTCCAATAGGAAGTTAAAAATTTGACTGCTAAAAACATAAGTGCAATACCACATGTAATAAACACATTTATTGATTTGATCTATAAAATATTTATTAAGAAAATAACAATAAACTAAGAACAATAATTTACAGCATTGAATATTATCTGACAGCATTACGTTCTCACAGTCTGATCATATTAAGTTCCTACTGCCATCTAGTGGACAATGAACATAGATACATAGCACATTCGAAATAAAATGTATTTTATATTTATTAAAATTTTTTATACATAGTTTTTTTCAACACAATACGTAATATTTATTAGCCTCTTTCAGATGTGGTATTGCACTAGTTATATTTTTTAGCGATCTGATTTTTTTTTTTATAAAAATTTGTCATTCCTTCAACGGATATAGAGTGTGATTTAGATGTCGTATTCGTCGCGCACCCAGCCACTAGGAGGATGAGAGATGCAGTCATGCCAGCGTACACCAGGGTATAACTGCAAGAATTCAGCCCTGCGACTATACACATTAATAAATAGTGTATTGTGGTACAAAGGCAGAAAATGGGCGACTGTGAGCGAGGGCGGCAATTTGTAATAAGTGCAATTGAAAGAAAAACATTAAATACTTACAAAAACACCGTAAATGAATATTGTAGGTTAGGCGAACTGTCAGATATAGATTAATCATCGCGTAGGATGATGCCACTGTCGCTTACTTTTGACTCGAGAAGAATTTCCCGACGTGACGAAAATACTTTACTTTTGATCTGCGCATGTGCGACTTTAATTTCTCGTCGCTGGCATGAAAACAAAAATGAAAGGATATACTTTCAATGCACTTACCTATGTATTACAAAAAATTGAATTAAAAATTTAAAAAACCCCGACGCAAAAGAAATAATAATTAGTTTCTAATATACCTATATCTGGCCCGCGCATCGACTATTTCTTCGTTTGGATTAAATATTTAATACATAAATGCGTCGGGGACCGCTGAGACAATGGTATTTTTGTCATTTTATAGCGGTCCTCGACGCATTTATGAATTAAATATTTCATCTAAACGAAGAAATAGTCGGTGCTTCGGGCCAGATATTGTAGAAATTAATTATCTCTTACTTTTTAAAGGTTCGATTTTTTGCGTCTGAATCAGGATTGGTTCGTGGAAACGCAATGTGTGAAGACAGAGAAAAACTATACTCTTTCCCACCAACTATTCTTGGACAAGAATAGAGGATCCTCTATTATTGTCCAAGAATATAGCGATTACTATATCTGTTGGTGGGAAAGAGTAAAATAATATAATTTGATTTTCGTTTAGAACTAATTGGGAGTCGATTAACTGCTAACATGGCTTCGCATAACAAAGTTACTTGTTAAATAATTCTGTGACAGTGGGTGCTTGATCAAAAATAAAATTTGCAATATTGTTAGCCCTGAATAAGTACATACAAGCATGCAGTGCATGCACACGTAAGTATAAGTGAACAGCGAGCGTCTTTTGAATAGAGAAATCGAATTGGAAATACGTATACATAATAAGTATAGATGGGAACATATAGGAGCCATGTTATGTATGTATGTTGAGTGTGCCGCAGTCTCTTTGAGTATTGAGTAGAGAGACCCACTTACTTACACATAGAGGATGTGTGTATTGCACCGCGCACTACCGTACTGCTGCCTCTATTCAGATTGTTCTATGGCCCGTGGGAAAAAAGGATCTAGTCGTAGTCAACTTGCTACTATACTCTGAAATAAACGATCTACGATTGCTGGTTCGGAATTTCAAAGTTAACAAGTTGAAGAGTCGAATCTTATCTAGACAGAAATATGAATTCGAATTGGTTTATTATGGTTCACTAAAACTAAAATTAATGGTGCCGGTCGGGTTTGAACCAGCGACCTACTGCCTATAAAGCAGCTGCGATACCCTTATTTCACGCATCCCGTTGTTTTTACTGCTAAATTTATGATATACCAAATTATCTGGATGGCGCAGTGTTCTGCAATAGTGTTGGGATATATACGTGATTCTTCGATTGGACGTGACGTGATGTGACCACGACATGCGTAACCGAATTGAAAAAAAATGAAGTTAAAGAATTTCCCTTAAAATACCTGATTGTCACTTTACTTCCATATACGATGGCCGGTTCAGAATTTCAAATCTAATATAAGTTGGATGGTTAAATATGTAGAGTAAGAGATCAATAATTCAGATTGATCTGCAGTAAGAAAGAAATGAATGCGGTTGTATTTCGCTCGCCACTGAACTCAGAATTCGATGGTCTACCTAAAATTGGCGCTTTATCTAGACAAGAGTAAGAGATCACCTTAGATCTATAGTCTGTCGAAAAAAACAGGTTTAATCGCATTCGGCTTGCATTTGATAATCTAAGTTTCTGGTCCAGAGTGAAAATAATCAAATTTTAAGAGTGACTAGGCAAAAATAAGAGATTTATTTCAGATTGGTGTATGCTATTTCGAAAGAAAGAAATCTGCTTGGTATTTTGCTGTGTTTTCGATAATCTAGTCGAAATTGAAAAATTCAACTTGTTGAAGAAAGGTTAAGCAAAAATGATGCGTGGTTCCTAGGGGAAAACCACGATTGCAAGTACAGAACTTCAAATTAAAGAAGTGCAATTTATCTAGATACTTATTTTAGATCTATTTAGGTTCTTCTATGGCTGGGAGTGATCATTTTCTGGTTGTCATTATACTATAAATACTTCTAAGTAGATTTTTTAAATTCTATTTGACCAGACGCTAAAGAGCTTTGTCGTCGAGCGTCTGTAATCTACAATATCTCATCTATATAGTAGATTACTGATTTGACGTGAACATTCAATTCGGCAGTGAGTCTACCAATCACATACATTAAACGCGTACATGTGTATAGGCTGACGTTTCCCAGGAGTATAGCTCCCGATTCTAGAAGTCGATTGTTCACGTTGTTTGTGTAAAATAACACGGCTCCTTTGTTGTGATATAACTTACATCATTGACTTAACGCCCTACAAAGCTGTCGAACGCTGGCACTACGTCTTATATTGTATACCTATAGTATATACTATCATGTTGACATAATACATACATATTGCCGAAAAAATTTACTTCGGTTTCCTCAGAACATCACCTAATCTTTCATTTCAGTTTTTATTGAAATTCGAATCGTCAAACATTTACTTAAAATATAATATATTTCGCGAATTTGTGTTGAACTGAATCTAAAATAATTTATTAATTCTTGAAGTTTTTTGCCAAAACATCTTCTTTTATTTTCATAATATCACAACTAACCAGTAATTTTACTGCTGAGTTCCTGTTTGATGGAGATTATTTCTACACATAATTTAATTTTTAATATTATATAGCTAAATGGAATACATTTTCTTTTTACTTTCAAATAACAATAGAAGTCTTGTACTTAGGTACCTAATGGCGAAAAAATCGAATTTGAGATTTCGACGGATTTCGACGTTTCATGGTACTTACATACCGAAAAACTAAGTTTTCGATATCCTTCCGTCCGTCCGTGTGTACAGAAGTCTGGCTGACACCGATCCGCGAATAAAAACGTCAGGTTTATTTTATTTTCTCCATACTCCCAACAAAACAGTAATTTACTAATGAACGCAAATGGAAAATAATTACGGTAAGACGATTTGGATTTTGGTTCATATTTCATAAATCGATTTGTCATTAATGACTCTAAAATAAGCCATACTATTCATTTGTCCAAGAAATTTGAACCAGAAATTAGGGAAATTCATTGATGAACGAAAATCGGCGGTCGATGCAGTTGACAGCGTGATGGGGCTGTACTATTTATTTATATGAACATTTAAATAATTCAAATTGTTTAGAAAAGACTAAAATACCTGAGAGCTATACGAATTTTAAAACAAATACCTATTTAAAATCTTTAAATAAATAATGAGCTTCTTGAAGGTACGGTATTCTCATTATTTAGGACTAAACATTGTGTATTCAACACAAATGTTTTATGTAACAGTAGGTTACAAAAGGCTTTTACAGTCAGTTCAAAAAGTGAAAAATGTGTTTTTGATAAAAAAAACACAAAATAGTTAAGAATAATGATGACTATGCCACTTTATAATTCTAATAAAAATTAATTTATAGAAAATTGCGATTCTTGGAGATTCAACAAGTTGGAAATGAAGAGAAGTTTTATTGGCATAAGATCGACTTAAAAGCAATACTGATTATTCAATTTTCTAGTTTACAACAAAATTAACTTAAAATACGTCCTACAAGTTGCATTGCTGGATTTATCAAATATATAGGTAGACAGCAATAATTTTTGTTCATAACAAAATACTGATAAATATTGGAGATGACATAAAACATGTCGAAACGTCAATAATCTTACTGTCATGAAATATCAAAGCTGGGTCGAAACGAAATTACAAAATATCCATGAACAGAAGTGGGATTCGAACCCACGACAGTCTGATTCAAAGACCTAGCACGCTGACCATTACACCACACTGTCCTCAAACGTCAATAATAAAAACACAATTTAATTAATCAGTGTTGCTTTACAATCGAAACTAAAACTTATGGCTATATCGTGAAAGAGTTGGTAGTCTAGTTATTGCATCCATTAAATTTCATGTTATCTACTCCATCAGTAGAAATAATTTAGATTTTTGCCTTTAAAATTCATTTCTTTATATATAATTGAAGTAAACATTCATTTTGTAATCAATAAATATTTACATTGTATTCAGTAATATAATATCGAATATAAATGTAAAACAGTCGTTGAAGTTTTTATTAGTGTCCAGTGGTTTCTGTGCGGTTTGATGACCATTGAGATAAGATACTATAAGGAATGTATTAAAATTGTAAATGTGCTCAAAATGTATCAAACAATGGGGTAGATATTTGAAGTCTGTTCACTGCAGTCCATTCAAACCATTACAAAGTATCTTTGTTTAGTGATTTATCTGATTTAGATTCAGGAATAAAATAATGTGTGACGGATTGTGAATTTTTCAATTATTTTACTGTATTTATTTTTATATATTAAATCTGTTATTTTTTTATATATTGCAATATTCCATCACATTTGAAAATAATCTTCGTTAATCCCACTGTTTATTTTTTTTTATTATTTTTGTTTTATTGATGTTCCAGGTTTGGATGCAGCTAGAGAATCACACTGTTAGCAACTACCTTCCCGTCGTCGCTGATATACCGAGCAGCTTGCATAATATAAATAAAATGTAACTTACGTAATGTCGGTCAATAATATAGAAATGTCATACCACTGCAACAGAATTTGTCAGTTTGGACTGATATAATTGTGATCGAGTGAGTGTTTTGAATATTTATTTCTAATATTATGTTGTTGTGTGTTAATATTGTATAGTGTCTATGCCTTATGGTTATATTTACTTAAATATTATGTGTATAATTCTGACAATAAAAATCAATTATTGAAAAACATCTGTAATTACGACGTTAATATGAAGCATCACCTCAAGAGGCCAGAATCAAAATTCATCAGAACAGTCTTCTTCAGGATAATAGCACAACTCAAAAATCATCACGACAAAACATAATATAATATGAAATCGGTGACTCAGAGCTTCAGAATCCACCATCACATCACGGATAACAATTTTGGTAAGTCATACTGAAACAGTTACCTATTTCAATCAAATATTATATCATTATAACTAATAGTTTTGTGAATATGAGACACACTCTCTCCTTGTTTTTATGTAACGAAATTTCAACGTATATCATAGAACTATTCGTCAACAAAATATACAAATTCAAATTTTGAACACATCATTAATGTTTGATTTCTGGTACGACTCTAAAAATAGATTTAATATAAAAATACTTTTTGCATTGAGTTCTACATAGAAATTAAATGTTAAGAGTGCTTTGAAAGTATATTTAGCGTTAAAAATCGTATCAGAACCCGAGTATCACTATATTAAATCAGGGTTGGCTAATTTTGCCACTTGATAAAACCCGCTAAAAGTGGGTAAAAATGGGTTTTATTAAAAATATTTCTAAATAATTTTCGTTTTATTATTTTTTAACACTTTTATTTATACTTTTATAATATCTAACTAATACAAAATAATGTACCTAACAATAAAATAATATACATCCTTAGGAAACCACTAAATCATTTTCTTTTATGACAAACAATGTTTACATTGGGCTTTGATACACCCGTTTATTTCAATTTTATTGAATTCGTCCCAATTATAAATCTGCTTTTCTACCTTGCCCCTTAGTAGCCATATCAATTAGACCTTTAATTTAAACGCTTTTAGATATAAATTTATACAGAAATTATTATAAACTACTCTTTGGTTTTTATAACGAATACAAAATAAATATAAAAACAACAGTTTTGTCACTTCTTACCGCCACAACTTTATATACTAAACTAAAAGTATGTAAACATGTTTTCAACAACAATATTTTAAGCCTAATGCAGGAACAAAGATTTTTCAAAATTTTAAACTAGGGGGTAAACAATGATACATAACCAGTACATATAACTTATAATACTTTCTCTGTTTCTATATCATTAATTACCTCCTAGTTTTGAAAAATCTTTGTAGGTTACCTGCTTTCATCTTAAGGTTGATATCTTATTAAATTCTACTACCTACCAAATATTCTTAGGGATGTTTTTGAAAAAACCCAATAAAACCCATTTAAACCCATAAAAACCCAATAAAACCCACCGGGTTGGGTTTTTTTAAAAAAACCCGGGTTTTTTTCAACCCTGTATTAAATTGATCGTAGAGGATAGTCGGTGGAAACGTGTGGCTGATCAACTTATTCTATTTACTTGTCCAAAGTTTGAATAAATTCAGAGCGTCATTGAACCTAAATCCACCTCTGCTTCCAATAAAATTTTGAAGGTTCGTTAAACTCATTATTATTTTCAAAAAGTCACAATAGAATTTGTCGTTTTTCCACTCCACTTTCTTAGCTTTATGGTGTTATTTGAAAGCCTTTTAAAAATGCAGACGAGAATGGCGAGTGTAGGTATGGCATTCAGCATTTGAATTGGATGTTGTGCCGAGTGTAAAATGCTAATACCCCAAGTGCACTAGATTGCTTTACACTGTATGATGCAGTGTGCAGTGTGCAACCGACGGCATCGTCGTCCGACTCGGGTTTACGTGCATTTTGTATTCAGCTTATGTGGGATATTGGGGATAGCTATAATGTAGCGTATTTGAAATTGATCGGAAAGAAAGATATCGTTCTCTACCTTACCGATTCGGCTCTTGTAGCTATTGTACATAATATATTTGTATATATTTATTGTATATTGTTTCAATTCGTTTTACGCTTTCATTTTATGTATAACATTGTTTTACGATGGTATAAACTATATTACATAATTTTAAATAAATTTGCAATATTTATGAACTAGCCGTACCCGCGGTCGCGCTCACATGTTATGTGTAAAAGTAACAACATATAAAATTTCTATATTTAATTTTTCAATTTTGTTTTCAGAGGAAATCGATTTTTTGATTAACTTGTATATATTTAACTTAGCGACTGGTTAAATTAATTTTGAGTGTAGGAAATGTTAATACAAATGTCTTTGCATGTTGTTATATCCCATGTAAAAATTCTTCATATCTATATTATATTCTGTATGTCACAGGATCTGAAATTTCATACCTACATAAAGCAGAAAATAATTTGTTTATCCAGAAATAACCTAGGTACTAGATAAACTAAGAGTAGAATTAATGTGGCATATTGATAATACCATACTGCAGCCATTGCCGGATTTCCGCCTAGGCCCACAAGGCCCCGGCCTAGGGGCCCAGCCAGCCTAGGGGCCCCAGTGGCGGAATCTTCATATAAGCTCAAAAGCTTATCTTGCCTTATCAAAAAGCTTTATCGAAATTATTATTTACGGATAGGACTAATAATTTCTTGGTTAATAATTTATAATAATACCGTAAACTACCTTACAGATCTTCTGTATTTTGATTTGATTAATAATTAAAGTCGATTAAAAATTATATATTCTGTACTAGTGCATTTAATTCGCTAAATTTCCAAAATGGCTTCGAAATGGAGGGGGGCCAAATGCCAAGTGCCTAAGGGCCCTGGGTCTATAAGTCCGGCACTGAGCGCAGCGGGAAAAATTGCAAGGATATTTATTAAGGGTTCAAAGTACCTTAACCAAGAACGGGATGGGTATTTTTGCTAGTTTCATAATATAATGTAGGTAATTCTTGTTAAGTTGGGGTATTTTTATAATTAACAAAATACGAAGACGTATCTACGGTTGGACATATCAAAATTAAAAATATTGACATAGGCACTTTCTATTCATGAAGAACTATTTTATCTTTTGATATTTTTTTTCACAATAGAATTAAAAAAAGACTCAAGTATGCATCAGATTTATTTTTATGAAATAAAATTTCTTTTGTCACGCTATCCCGTTGTGAAAAAACTCATTAATATTCAAAATGCATTCAAAATAATAACAAGAACGTTGTTTTTATTTAATTCGATTTCGCGTGTATTATTTATATGTGCACGTGTTTTAATACATATAATTCGGTATACAAGATGTACCCAGAAATTAGTTGGTTTACAGTTATTTACCAATGTATGTACGAGCCCCGTCCCACTTTAGTTGGCCCACTTACCAAAAAATTCAATAATCAGTCCTCAATTAACAGAAATCGAAACAATAGTGAAATATAGGTATTTTTTATTTTGTACCATATACATTTTACAGACTTTTTGTCATAACCTAAGCCTTCTAAGCCTACTAAGATAATAAATTAAATAGAAAAACGAAAAGATATGCTATCAGAGAAACTAAAACTCCAAACATATTTCAAAAGTTTCCATTGGGTAACATCACCTGTATTGGTTATAACGTTCATTATTCTTCGAGGCATAGTATTAACTAAGTTGAAATACGTTTCGAGTTTAAGTTTCTCCGATTGTACATTTTTTTCGTTTTTCTATTTAATTTATTATCTTAGTATGAATACATTATCTTAGTAGGTTAGGTTATGACAAAAATCTGTAAAATGTTTGGTACAAAATAAAAAATACTTATATTAAACTCTTATTTTGATTTCTGTTAATTGGGGACTAATAATTGAGTTTTTTGGTAAGTGGGCCAACTGAAGTGGGACGGGGCTCATACTACTTGAAGTAAGTAACTGAAGAATAAGTCTTTATAATACAAAGACTTTTCATAAAGGGATTTTATAAAAAAATTAAAAGTATGGCCAATAATAGTAGAGTGCGTTATACGATATGCGCTTTCTCAAACCTGTAAATTTTTTTACGAAATTCCTTTACGAATAGTCTTTATAATAAATGTCAAGTAGAAATATCATATTTTCGAAAAAAAATGTCTGTCTGTGTGATTGCTGTCGATTTGTTTGTTTGGTAATATTTATAACTAGAGAACTACTGCATTAATTTCGATAAAATTAAAATTAATCGTTAGCTTAAAGTTAAACTTAAAATTAAGGGTAAAAGTCATTGTGTTAGGCCATCGGAAAGCAGCATAACCCGTTACGTACAAATCAAGGGGGAGGAAGCCGCGGGTATATAAATAAGTAAAACTATGAATCGTAGACAAAAAAACTTTATACAAAAGTTGTAAAGAATTTTGTTCTCTACGAGATTGATAATAACCATTTTTTATTAAAAATGGAACGGAACCAAAAAATTCGCAAAAACCGCTTTTCGTGATCTTGAACCTTGAATATCTGGCAACACCGGCACGATATCGATGGGGACTTTTTACACGTTTTTTAAAACACCATAACGAAGGTTGTAAAACTTAATTCAACTCGATTGAAAAAATCCTCTCGACCCCGGCTTTTCTTTTCACGGCCCTGATAATTCGGCATTCATTAATAGTAGCTACAGCCGGTTCCAGACAATTCATGGCCAACGTATGCCAGATTGTTGGCGAATGTATTGGCGACCAATGTTGGGCATGGCTAGGCATGTGTCGTCATTTGAATATATATGTCCACACGACAGAATTCTGTTTGGCTAGCGTTGACTAAGCTTTTAGTACACCCAATGTTTAGCGAATATACACCAGCATTGAACAAAATACATAGACGTAATTATTGCAGGTGCTTCAGTGGTAATAATTCCTTGTGCTCGCAGCTCTTAATACATGTTTCATACAACTCAAAATCACAATAATATACACACTAACAAACACCACATGTGAAAACTGTTCAGTCGATGAAAGCAATGTCATATTTGCAAGTCGCTGGCCAATCCCCTTGATGTGTGTTCAAAAAACCACCGTCAAAGCGATCTTCCGATGCCAACACTGCAACTGGTCAATATTGGCCATATGAAAACCATCCACACAGTATGGCAATTTCCCGAATGTCAACATTGGTCGACATTTTCCATGTCACAGCTGGAGCCGACTTTATGACTATTCAGAGGCAAGATATCGAATCATTCTGTATATTTAGATGAAAGAGGCACATTTAATACGTTCCCCAAATAACATGCATCTTAATCACTGGCCTGCAGGTCGTTTATTATCATTCACAATCGACATTGTTTATTATGTATACGAAGTCTATTGATCTACAGTCAATAATTAATTCACATCACGTACTTATTTATATCATTTGCATATAACAGAAGCACAATGTCTACTCGAGCTCTCTCAGACTTTACTAAAACCAGCGCTTTCAAACAATAAAACTCTCTCGAGCATTTTACATTGTCTGGTCACGGCTAGGGGTGCGCGATACGGATCGATCTTTTAGTGTATCGATACTTTAGCTTTCGATACTCGGTATTTTGTATCGATTTTTTAATGCCATACATAATTAGTTTCGATACATTGTCTAGTCTAGACCTAGTTCTTTTAGAATGGTTATTAGCCGGATTACAGTTTTTTTTGATCGTCTGCATTTTATTATTTTCTGGGATATTGGATCGATAATGTATCGATATATTGAGTATCGATCTTTTGTAATACGATTTTGTACTGTATCGATACTTTATAAATACGATCCAGATCGATACCTAATATCGATACTTTTTGGTGGATCGGAACATCCCTGGTCACGGCTATTGTGATATGAATAAAATATAGCAAAAGAATTAGTATAAAGCTAGCTGATCTATTTTTATTATCCGACTGCGGAGGGTAATGTGTTCATAACATTTATAGGTACTGGGTATACTTAGTTGAAGTTAATAGTCTGATAAAGATACAATAGATTTCTTGAATAGTCAGCCAATATGAAGATTTATTTCAAATTTTTTTGAAATTTGTCAAAAGATTAAACGCAGTAGTGTACTGTATTAAATGTCTAGATTGTGCAGCTGCTTACATAGGTCAAACGAAACAATATTTAAAAACACGCATTCAACAACATAAAAACTCAATACAAAAAAAGAAATTATCGCCAAAACCGAACACGATACTTAGTGACTATGCAGTAGATAAATTACACAATTTTGATTTTGAATCAGTTAAAATACTACAAGTAGAATCCCATTACCTACAATAAATTGTGTATTTAATCTTTCGACAAATTTCAAAAAAATTTGAAATAAATTTTCATATTGGTTGACTATCCAATTGAAACCTATTATTTGTGCGTATATTTGTGCCACTGCAGCATTCAAATGGCTGGACGGATTTCGGACATAAACATAACGACTTTTATTTTATATATTTTTTGGCGTGAATAACGTCTAATGTCTAATACTGAGGTGGTATTTTAGTGATATAGATGAAACGGAAATAGTCTGAAGTGGTTGACATGTGAAACAAAACACAGCATGCAGCCTACGTGTATTCATGTTATCAGACAATAACAGTGAAGAACATTTTAATCAAATGTCCTCTATACTACCAGCAAAGAAAAATCACACACCTATAGACACCGACCTAAAAGAAATTTTATTTAATAATGAGACTGTCAACAAATTATTGCACTACCTTAAAATAATAGATTTGGAAAAAGAAATATATAAATAGCAATACTTACTTTATCTTACTACAATAATGCAGTACTATCAGCTAGAACAATAACAATATACCTACCTACAAAATATTATAATATACTTACCAGAATTTGTTACTTTTTCTTTTTTGTTTCTTTATATACTTACTAATGGGCTTGTAGTCGATGCACACTCAATGTAATCTAAAGCCAGGCGGCCATGCGGAAAAGTACGAGTCTACCAACAAGTACAAGCGCCAAGCTCAGGTCCGAATCCCGACGGTTTTTAATTATATTTTTTTTATAATGAAAATATATACCTACCTAGGTATTTGATAACAATTTAAAATATAAAAATTCGACTGATGACCAGTCCTATACTTCCCACCTAGTAAATATATGTAAAAAATAAACACTCTTTTTTTTTATTCTTTGACTGTTGGTGGTCTTTAAAACACAATTTAATTTTTATTCTTTGAAAAAAGCATGTTTGGTGATCTACTGATGGCTAGGTTAATATAGCAAAAATCATGGTTACCTTGATTTACGTACAATTTTTATTTTTTTTAGTAAAATATTTTTTTTCTCGAAAACTATACATTTTAGAGAAAAAAAATATTTACATTTTTTTCATATTATAACATCTAGAATTCATTTATATTTTTTTTTACCTATGTTAATACGTGACATTGAGAACGTTTTTTTTTTAATATCTCAGGATCCACTGAACCGATTTGACTCAAAATCTAATCAGATCTAAGTTAAAGGCTGATAAACACAATAGAACAATTGGCATGGCCGTATGTTGTTCCGTTTTTACGATATTAAAGGCGAAAAATTGACCACATACACACACACACACATACAGACATCAGTCAGAAAATGATCTTAAACGATTGCTAGGGTCTCAAAACGTGAAGATCTGTTAAAATCTCGAAATATTTTTTTCGGACTAAATCCATTACTTCCCTACCATAGCAGAGGTGGGAAGTAAAAAAATACAATTACAAAAATTTTATTTATTATATGTTACAAACATTTGATATTAGGTATTCACGTCATCTGTCTGTGCCCGCGATACTTGGAAAATGTTAGTTTTTTGTCTGAAATTCTGATAGCAATAAAGTATATCAGCTTTACTTCTTTTATTATATTTTCTCCATATAAAAAAGAACATTTTTATTACTACATAATAATTTTAATCTTATTATTTACAATTACGAATGTCCATTATGTTTCATATTCGGTAAAAAATTAAAACGAACGATGAATTTAAATGATATCGTTATCAAGTTTCCAAAACAAAAAGAGTTCATTAAAATTCATACATTTTTGAGAGACCTGCCACCTGGTCTGGTTTGCAATGTTGGCACTATGTACCAGCAGCAATATATTTCAAAAGAAAGATTACTAAATGATATTTCTCGTTTGGATGGAATTCAATTGATATGCGATTTGAAATAATCTCAAACGAGACATGGATTATATTAAATTACATTCAGATTCAGCAGACTTCTAAAATCTCTATAGATATTATATTTTGTAATGCACATAGTTTTGAAATATATATAATGTTAAATTAAATGCAACTGTTAAAAAATTTTCTGAATCGTTTTATATAGCTATACTGAAATAGGTACTGCAAATGTGTGGTATGTAGAAATAATGTACAGAATTCTATGACTGGTACCATAATGGGTAGGTATTTAGTATTTACAGTATTAATTGCACACCTAGCCAACGGTATGTGCTCTATTATCGCTTTGCGAACCAAATCTGAATTTCGCTCATACAAATATATCTATTTTAATTTCGCAAGAAATTGATTCTATACCATAAAAATAGTAGTCCACCTCGTAGTCCACTAACAGGCTTTCATAGCCTATTAACTTAAGACCACTTCACACGACGCTGGATTGTCTGCTGGGACGTGTGCTATTTTTCGTGCTTGATTCTCTGCTGGTTTTGAATAAGAACCAGTCAGAAAACAGTATCTGTTCACGTGAGCTACGTAATCAACAAACATGGCGTCATAGTGTATCGACTCCACAATCTAGGACGGTTGTTTAAGCGTTTATGTCTTCGTCTTCTTTAACAAATTAATAAAAACGTAATAAATACTATTCGTCTGCGACGAACAACTTCTAATCATGTTGTCGTCCATTTTTGTTAATATCTGAACTGTCAAACTTTGCTGTCACTGCACATGCATAAAAAACCATCTACAAATCCAGATTTAAAGCGCGCATCGTGTGAATCCAAATCAAGCACGAGATCCAGCGCTACATATCAGTACGCTAGCAGAGAAATCAAACAAGCAATCTGCTTTATGCGCAGAAGATCACCGGTTCGATTCCGGTCGACACCATTAACGTTTTTTGTTTTTTTTACAACTTTTCCATA
>CM077522.1:23149774-23261770 GCA_039654895.1 Mongoloraphidia duomilia | reverse complement strand
AATATTAATAACTTAAAGATCGCAGTTTGAGTTTATTTTTGGAAAAAGAAAATTGGCCGGTTTATCGTACATTTTAATCATGATGTTTTTCTAATCACACTGTTAAATGACGGGTTGCTATGGTAACGAAACGCAGCAACCAATGAATACGTAGCAATCAAAATTTAACAGTGTGATTAAAGAAACATCGTGATTAAAATGTGCGATAAACCGGCCAATAGTGTCAAATATTGTAACCTAACATAAAACAGCTGTATCTATATGAAAATAGATTTTACAGAAAAATAGAGAAAATAATTTGAACAAGCCTACCTAAGAATTTTTTTTTATATACGGGTGACACATCTTAAACAATGCAGTGAAATATCTCGTAAACGGTACAAACCATAAAAAAATGTTTTATTTTATACAAAAGTTATAGAGTGTCACGAGGGACAGAAGACTGTGATATCAGATTTAACATAGGTGGTGCTGTGAAGGTCAGGCGCAGGTCAGCTTCAATTTTTTAATTATAACAGTAATTTTTATTCCAGAATACGATACAGTATTTAATAGTGGACAGTAAATTATTAAAGTACATATGAGCTGAAGTTAATAAATATTGAGATATTTAGAAATTAAATAACGGCCAAAATGAATGACAATTAGATAAATTATGGCATAGCAGATAGCCATGATACTACGCACCGGCCTTCCTGGGCTTGAATTCAATACATAAAAGAACCGAATTGACAAATTAATTTAATTTGCTATTTAATTTGTAAATATCTCAATATTTATTAACTTTAGCTCATAAGTATCTTAATAATTTACTTTTCAATATTAAATACTGTATCGTGTTCTGGAATAAAAATGCACTGTTACGATTAAAAAATCGAAGCTGACCTTCGCCTGACCTTCACAGCACCACCTATGTGATATCACTGTCTTCTGTCCCCTTTGACACTCTATATCTTTTGCATAAAACATTCTTTTATGGTTTGTACCGTTTACGAGATATTTCACTGCATTGTTTAAGATGTGCCACCCTGTATATTTTAAGTATGGTTTTAATTAATTACACAAACAAAATAATTAATTATCACATTTAACAACACATTTTAATGTTTTAAAATTAAAACACAAACCGTGTTTTAGTATTCAGACAGCGCAGCGCGTCAAATATTGTCGTAACACATAATGTGATGCACATAGCAATGGACACGACCACAATAATATGATTATCTTTACGTCCGCGTCAGTGGTGTACACTGTTCATCCAAAGGGACTAAGTATAGTTCATTCTGAAATAGTGTAGACTGTAGAGTAATCATTTTGGTTTGAAGTTTTGGACAGATTCCAGTGGCAGACTTATGCAGGGCTGCAGATGTATGAGACATTACACGTTATTCACGTCAAAATGCAATTAATCTTTCAACTAAACAACTCATTTTGAATGCTTAGTACTGCAGTGCTGAATCTCAAGAAAGACGCAGATATATTTGCCCAAAAATCACAACTTTTCTTGTTAAATATTTAGAATTATTAAAGGTAAGGTGAAAAGAATTTTAAAATCGCTCAGGACACCACCTGGACACAAAAAAAAAAACTACTTTTGCAGTCTATTTATTATCTACATTCTAGACCTAATAAGCTAAGAGGGAAACACACAGGAGTGACGCCATCTAACAGTCCATAGCCGTATTCGATTTTGTTGTATAATAATATATAATCATTAAAGAATGCTGTGACTACTCTACCGGTTGTGAGATTGTCTACCCATAGTACAGAACCACAAAAACATTTGTTCTATACTTACCTTACTTTAACTAACAAATGTAACTAAATTGTACCAGTGCTAATGACCTTAAGGTCGATGCACACGTGGTTTTTTTGATAATAAAAAAAAAACATTTGTTGAAATCGTTAAAAAGTAGAACAAATACAAGACGGACATCAAAAAATACAAGGTATTTCTAATACTTCATAATATTCATATAGTGACTTGGAGACCCAACACTCTAAAAATGTATCAGAACAAATAGGGTCGTTATGACGTTATCATTCGAAAGGAGGACATAGGAGGACACTATCACTGGAAAGGAGAACATAGGAGGACACTATCACTGAGGAGGACAAATCTCACCAAAGGAGGACTGTTCTCCTCAATATTAAAGGCATAAAGAGATTGCGGTACTGAGTCAGGATCGATAATTGAACATGCAGACGCAGAGACGGACTAGCAGGATTGGCCGCCCTAGGCCGTTCAGTACCCGCCGCCCTTTAATTTCTGTGAACTTTTCAGCGTAGAAATTAAAGTTATACGAAAATCGACATTGCGTTCGGTTCAACCATATGAAATGACTGTCATAGTCATATTTTTTTATTGTCAGAGACAAAGTAAGGCAGTCATATTCAATATTCATATAGCTAGAGAAACTACAAATTTTGTCTCTGATAGTTATAAGACCATATAGAGTTTTCTCAGTGCATGCCGCCGCGGCGCGCACTTGTTTGAGCTATACAGACGCTAATGACCTCTGTTGTCGAGCGTCTATAATTCACAATTCATTCATTCTGTTTAAGCTAGATAGCGGGCGCTCGCTGCCGCCAGCCGCGGGTGCAGATTGGCCGCTTTAGGCCTGGGCCTAGTCTGCCTTATGGAAAGTTCGCCACTGAGCAGACGGTTGCATAGTACTAAATTTTTTCTATTTATTACATTAAAGTTGATGTACGCTACTGATTTGAATGCATGTGTACACATGAAAGTGCATGCATAAGTATCATAAGCATGCGTAATATTATGTAACCATAATAACTATTACAGAGTATGTTTGAAGTAATTTATACATAAATATTATACACGTAAAATAAATAACAAACAATTAATTCTATAACTGCGTATCTAATGGAATACAAATTTTTAACTAATGTGGATACATATTATAGATAATGTTTTAAATATTTGTCAATGTACTTGTCTAAAACATATAATATTTAATTGTTAATTTGTAGGAAAGTTAAATTTAAATAAATACAAGAATTCTTCTTAAAATATAATATTATATAGAGTGATTTTATGATGACAATAATTTAAAAATTACAAGACGCCCAATAAATTTCCTATAAAACTGTTTTCTGAAGAAAAAAAATTATATAAAGCATTCACTTAACCGAGTTTCTAATGTTAAAATTGATAACCTTTAGAAAATGTAATTTCGAGATCACGAAGTTGTTTTTTGAAATTTGCCCTTCTCTGAATATAAAATCTTTCAGCTGAATGTAGAGCAAATCTATCGGTTCTAACTTCCATACAAATGTATCGCGCGCCGACATACTTAAAGCTATATTTTTGTCTAGCGGCATCAACGCGTTTTGATTTATCCAATTCATAGTATTGAATGTCTTCGAATTTTGTGTTCCATTTTATATTTTTCTTGGAATCTATGCGTAAAAAAACGAACATATCCGTTTTAATTGACAGAAATCATTTTTTTAACGCGCAGTTTTTTAATAATGCACAACTATGGCATTACTTTTTTATTTATCAATCACGTATACCATTTTTTTCTTCTTCTTTTTCTTTCAAATAACAATCAAGCTGTTTTGATGAAACCATTTTTTTGAAAACCTGAAAACTTTAATGATTTGCGAAATCAAATAATATTACTTCCTATATATATTAAGGGCTACGACAGTCTGCTTTAAGCATTATATGTACCAGATATCAAGTATAAATAATAAAAATATAGGTAATTAAGTTGATGATATTGTTAATTATAGACATTCGAAAATAATTAGGTTCCAATGGTTTCAATCAATACTACAATGGGAGGAAAGATAAAAATCTCCAAATCACATCATATAGTATCCGTCATTAACTTTTTATTTCTTTATAAATCTAACGTTTCTGCTTTTATTTTAAGCCCTCCTTAAAACTTTTTTTAATGTTTTCAGAGTCGGTAAAACTATAAGCTATAAGCCTTGGCCCATTAATATTGCTTTAAGTTACAAGCAAGCAAGAACTTTTCACTCAACAATTTCTTTAATTAAAATAATTTCCAAAAATTTTTATCTTTATAGAAGTAGATCTAAACATTTTAATAAGGACTGTTCTTATCAAATCTTGTATACTGACATGAAAGGCCGGGTCGAGGTTTTTTCTTCTTTCTGTTATAAAAAATATAGGGTCGGATATTGATTAATTTAAAGCGGTGGTATCAAGTGTCACCGGAAAATTTCTTTGAATGTTAGGTCATACTTTTCGTTTTATAGTTTATTAGTTACTTTAAAAAAGTATCTTCTATATCTAAAGTAGAAATTGGTAGTATGTATGTTAGCTTACAAAGTTTATATAATAATATATAGGATGTGCAGCATTCAATGAATCTACTCAAAGTAACCATAACCTTTAGAAATTTGAGAAACTAAAACATCAAAACTAAAAACACATTTGCATTAATGATAAGAGCTTTGTGTCTACATGCCTTCTATATTATATATGGTGTATTAGCAAGAGATCAATGGCTTTCCTGTATTGAAAGATATTTACTGCAGGTGACATAAAACGTAATGTTTAACTCTACATTTTTAATTGAAAAATGAATTATATTCAAGAAAGAGATTTTATTAACTTTTATTATTCAGAACTATGAAAAGTAGGTATCCTTTTAATTTTGAAAGCGTTTTCAGAGATATATTGAAGTGTCTTTAAAATATGAATATTCTTGAGAAATTAATCTCAGTTATAAAAAACTGGCATATTTTTAAGGCGTTATAATTTTAGTTACAAATAATCGACATTTTTTATGAATTAATAAAAATGCTACTGATCTGCCTTTTGCTTGACAAATATGTTTTTATTATTCTACAGATAACTTAATGCTTAAAAAATCAGCCTTGACAAAATTAATAATATGAAAATTTTTCGTTGGAAAGCAGCCAATTATATAATTGATTCGAAACATATTGGAAAAAATCATTTTACCAACCATAGTCACAGTCACTTTGTGGAAAGGTTCAAGTTAGAATCCTGACTGTGACTATGATTGGTAAAATGATTTTTTCCAATATGTTTCGAATCAATTATATAATTGGCTGCTTTCCAACAAAAAATTTTCAATTGCAATTCAGCCGTATAAATCTTATTAATTTATAATAATAATACGATGTTATAGGTTTGTCAGGGAACGTGAACAGAAATAATTCAAGAAATCAACAAATTATTTTTTGTTGGACGTTTCGTCACCTAGATTACGACTTCATCCGCAACTCAAAACTTTTGAAGAAGTCACATATAAAAGTCCAACAAAAAATTATTTGTTGACGTCTTAACTTATTTCTGTCCACGTTTCCTGATAAACCTAACATTGTATATGCATTTTATGGACGAAATATTAATAATAAAGTTAATAATATTATGGTTTCAATTCTAAAACGAATAGTTCTTCCTCAGAACAGAGATATAGTTATAGAAGGAGCATATCACAGCTTGTAGGAATTGAATTGTGGATTATAGACGCTCGACAACAGAGGTCATTAGCGTCAGACACAGCTTGTAGGTATGTACAGTGTACAACTGAAGCCAGTCACAAGCGCTTTGGAACCTTTATTGTAACATACAGGCACACAACACGACAGCATTTTTTTTCAATAAAACACAAATTTATCAAATAAAGAGTAATTAACACTAGGTGAGGAATACAAGCATCGACCTGACAGGTCGTACTTTAGTGAATATAGTTGTGGCTTCACAAACGGCGTGACATGCTGTTTCTATAGCTATCTCTGTTCTGAGATTCCTTCAAATTATAGAGTTTATGAGTGACCTTTTTCGGCAAAATGGCACATCCTTATTTAGACCGCTTACCTATGATTAATTAATGAAATATATAATTAGTGATAATACTTGTAGCTTTATATAGTTTTTTGGCATTTAAAGCTTAAGTATAATGCTTAACCAAATATTATATTTACACTTCATGCCGATAATGCGTTTCGTTTCATAAACAAAGATTTGTTAAAGTTACTACTATTATAATAATCTTTATAAATTAAACACTTAGAATATCAAATAGAAATGATTCATTGATTAATGCACAATAATTATGAAGTAATTGTGCTCAAGGCAGATAATTAGGAAATAATGCCATTAGTGTGTTAATCGTTCGTTGTTTGTGTGTACGTCTGTGTGGGAACTCATGGAATTCTTAAGCACCATTAATTAACTAAATTATGTACACGCCGTTAACAATCTCGTTTATATAATATAATGTGTAGATATAGATATTTTATACAGCCTGTTTGTTTATTTTATTCAATAGTTTCTTAAATCAAATTACTAGAATTCGGTCAAAAGGACGTTATTCGTAGAATTAGGCATTTTTAACAAAATATATAATAATAAGTATGGATATTAATTGACTAAACTCGTCGCCAAAATATATAGAATGGAGGATTGGAGGTGTTAGTTAATTGAAATAGGAAATATTAAGTGCCTCTAGGACCTAAATTAATCCCGTTAAATTTTAGGTTGCCTTTAATCCTATGGTCAATTTTTGATGAATGGCAATAAAAAAAAAATTTATCGAGCATTTACAATCTCTATCTCTCTCACTGAACATTTGAAAACAAATCAATGCATTATGTTTAAAAAGGAAATAGATAAAGTTTTTTAATGGTGAATATCTTACTTCTGTGAATTTTTATAAATATTTCTTATCTATGTTTAAGATTTGCCACGTTGATTAATGATAAAGTTCCAATTCAATATGTCATTAACTTTTAGTAAACCACAAAAAGGTATAACATTACTGTATCAATAACTGGAAAAGTAAAAGTATACATTGCATTATTGTGGTGTATGAGAAACAAGTCGATAATTTATCATAATCGTATAACATTGAAAATTTTCATCGTTTTGGAATTCATTTTCGACATGTCAATTCTGTTATTTATACATTAATCATAAATCCATAACCGTCAATCATTTTGAAATTAATAATAAATATACGTGACTTCTGCAGATCTATTGCGTTACTCATAAGAACAAGCAATTTATTTGCAAAATTATGTTTAGGTTTGTTGTAAAATGTTTTTATCGAAAATAGTAGGAATTGTATATCTAGATGTGTAATGATGGGGGCATTACTGACGAGTAGTGACAGTATGTTAAAACGAGCGACTTAGCGAGTTTTAACAGTCACACGAGTTATAATACCAATACGCACGAGAAATATATGGTATTTTTTGCCATACTCACTATAAAATGGCTACTTTTCAATAATAATTTTCAGTATTTCCAAAAAATTTTGACAGTTTATTTGCATCGCCAACTTTACATTTATACTAGACCGTGAGCTGTCGCAGTGCGCACGCACAGTAACAATAAACATAAATAACTATGGAAATGGCTTTACTTACCACACTAGTGTGTTTTTAAAATACTTTCAACACCCCAGTCTTTTAGCTGACCCATTTCATGCATACATTTACGCATGGAAAGTATAGCTATTTTGTAGTGGGTAGGCAACAAATATGTAAAAAAATCTCTTTTATATACAAGGTGTTTTTCTCGGTGTTTTTAAATAAAAGTGCGAAAGACTTTAGGTCGAGATGATTTCTTGTCGAAAATTAAGGAGCATCTTTTATATAAACATATTCTCTAATATCGTTTCTCGACCTGAACTTATGGTTTATACTGCAATTTTTACAATATATCCAATATTTTTAACACGATAAGAAAAAAATTAAAAACAAAGCATGGCATGATTTTTAATTATTAATTAAGTTGTCTTGTTCCACCTACAGCGATTATTATTTATTATGCATATTTTTGTACAAGGGAATGAAGGTGAACTGATTTTATGATAAAAAGGTAACTCTATAATAGATTGTAATCCTCAGGATGCGAAAATATAATGAAGACTGGAAGAAGACAGTGAAAGAGGAATTAAAGGGTATAAGAAAGAAGTGGAGGGATCAGGGAAGTAAAGCAGATATCAAATATTTATCAAGAAAAATGCAAAGCAATTTTCTCCTCAAAAGAATAGATGAACTTGTACTGTTTTAACAATTTAAGATTAAGATTTTTATTCACCAGACATCTTAACGTTAGAACCGTTATTCTAAATCCAAAATCTTACGAGAATTTATGTGAAAATAAGGCAGAAGGTTTAAGGTTACACACTGTTATAATGTCCAAAAAAGTGATCAAAATGACTATCGTTTTTGGAGCCTGAAAGATATGTTAATTAACTTGAGATATTTAACACTTCCTATGAGCAGAATATGTATTTGTATTACGTGGGTCTATATTTTTCTTCCAGTCTTTGTTCTTTTTTTCATTCATTTTAATAGGTTGCCCTGAAAGATTTTGAAGCTTTGATTCTAGAATTTTTTTGAAATGTTGGGAAAATTTATAGAACACCCCCAAATACATATAGGGGTGATCTAGAAGATCTCGGAATGTTTTTGTTAGTCCAGGAATGGGCTGTAAATGTAGCAAAAGTTAGAATAGAATCTTTTTTATTTTTGGAGTATCCATGTCCTCGAAGTATTGTATGCAAATAAATATAAAAATACTAGCAAGTTGTAAGACATAAGTGTACGTTTCAGGAGATCTGGTGGATTTTTGACACATTTTAGACATCTTCTTACATCTAACGTTTGTTGAAGATGCGTTCGTTACAAAAAACATAATATACCTACGCTATAACGTTCAAACTATTGTGAGTTTCGCGCTTATCTAATTATTAATTACTAATTAGTTATTATTATCTATATATGTGATCGAGACAGCTCCATATTATTTTTTTGGAATTATTGTTAATATTTTTGTTTTGAAAGGACGACATAAAATGAATATGTAATTAGTGGCACGCAGTTTCGACAATTCTTGATACTGACTTTCGTCCCACGTGTGTTGTACATAGTGTTGACCGTCGACTGCAATCTATCTACATTCTACCTGCATTTATGTTTTATTTTAAAATAAAAAAATGTATATTTAAAGAACGTTATCTTTGTTCCAGTCAGCAGTTAAAACTCAGATATTATCTCAAATATCGATATATGTCAATCGTTCACGTAAGAAATCTTGATAAAAACGTCCTTTATTGTCGATTTTTTCCAATAAAAAATTGTAAAAAAAATTAGAAGAAATGTATTCAAACAAAATTTGTTTTTTTACAGTCAGATCAGTTACTTGCACATAAAAAAATCAGTATTCAGTATATTACGCAATTAAGATGCGCTCACTGTACGACACACAAATGGTAAAAAAACGAAATCCTTATGATGAGACTTCGTTGTGTGTATATTTGTGTCTATTTTTGTATAATAACTAGATGTAAGATCGCGCCTCCAGAATTTTTGTCTGTTTGTACTGGGTTCACTCGAAACGCATGTTACTTTTAAATTACCTATACTAAATCCATTATAAGACTTAATAAACGCGACTTTGCCTTAATTTAACATCAATATTTGTTTCCCTACAACTCTTTAAAAATATCAGTCAGCCCCAACGTGGACAATGCAGTCAGCGCTTAAAAAGTTCCGAATCAATATGGCGATGCACAAGTTAAAATGTCAGCCAATCTACATGTTGCAACAGCCCGCTCTGTAAGTTACCCATCAAAATGGCGCTGCATAAGTTAAAATGTCAGCCAATTCCAACGTTTCAACATCCCGCTCTGAAATTCACCAATCAATATGGCGTTAGTTGCTTACACTCAATGGCCGCCATTCACAATTCATAAAATAGAAATTGACTAAAAGGGCGCTTTCTGTCAGCTGGTTATGAATTTGTAAGTAGCTCCTATTTGAAATGAAGTTTATTTACACGCTAAATAACACAACGTCCGTTGCACCGCTTGCAGTTGGCTTTGGATGATTGGTGAATCAATGAAGCGCATGTTCTTGTCCTGACCGCAGTGGGAAGGCCGCCGCCGGTTGAAATATGAGCCGATAATACAGCTGAAAAAGTTAATGCACACATCACAACTGCAGTTTATATACACCACCAATCACCATATTATTCTAAATCATTCTTATGGTATTGTAACAGGCAAATTGCGTTTCGTTAATCTTTGGTTAAGAAATTTAAATATTGTGATGAAAGGAGGCTGATCCCAGTTAAATATTATGGATTAGTTCTTTGAAATTTAAATATTACTTTATAAAATTCACCTTCATACTAGAAAGATCAAAAAGGGTGATACAAATAATATATTATTAGTGTATTTGCCATATGGCACATACACTATTGGCGTCGGTCGGATGGCGGGACCTAGGGGTCGGACCAAAATTTCTCGACGTTTCATAACCTCCTGAACAAATTGGCACCATTTTTAGAAATGTTTATATATATATATATATATATATATATATATATATATATATATATATATATGTGTATATATATGTGTATATATATGTATATATATAGATATTTATATATATATGTGTTAGCACGATAACTCTCGAAAGGCTCAATCGATTTTAACGAAATTTGGTACACACGTTAGAATCCATCACCGCACGGAACCTATTTAAAATGGGACCATTTTAAGGGTGGGTTTTAGGGGTTGAGAAATGTTTTTGGGCCCAAAAATACCGAAAAAATTCTCAGAATTGTTTCAAAATTGAAATTTAACCTTTTAGTAAAGTTAAAAATATGCTTCTAAAATTTTAATTAAATCGGCTCGACAGGACCGGACTTACAAATTTTATGAAAACATTAGTTTGACGATAGTGCTTTACTTACTGAAGGGTGTATTTAATTTGGTACAGAGGTTACATTCATAATAATATTGAAATTAAGAAAAAACATATTATTTTAAGGGATATATAAAGGGGTTAAATTTTTTATTTTGTCCAAAAACAAACCTATAAGTTCACGTATTAAAGTCACACGGACTGTATTAGCAAATACACCATATTGTCGGCAGGGTTTGGCACTGCGACCCGAGTTTTTTCATTTTTGAATGAATGAATTGTAAATTATAAACGCTCGACAACTGAGGTCATTAGCGTCTTTTTCATTTTTGTTCGTCTGTCCCAGTCACTATAAATACATTAAATTGAATGATCAAACAGTAAATAGAGAATGTGCCACGTAAAAAAAATATAAAAATTAGATAGAACACAAACGAAATAAGTACAAAGATATATTACATTATCCACTTTTAAAAAATCGTGTGCAAACAGGATATGTAGGACGTAGGCACATGCAATAAATCTTATCTTAATATTAAGTAGACGTCAAACTGTTAATAAGTGGGATGTCGTTCATATTAAATAATATACTGTAATGGACTTTTTATACCAAGGTTGAGTACCACTGTTTTATTTGACTTTGTCAATAATACCTGTTGCGTAATTAATTAGAATTCTTTCATTCATTCAGTCAAATTATCAGTTTTAGTTTCGTTAAGATATCTTCTTCTAATAATATTATTGTAAGTTAAATTTTTGATATAGATTATATTAGGTCCTTATAATAATATAAAACAATGCAGTAATATTATAATCCATGTCTAAGTAAAATTCAAATTTTGTAATCCATATATTTTTCAAATTAATATTTTTAGTTACCTAACGAAATGAGCATTACCTAAATTGATTATTTTTTAAAATCTGGGTTTATTCAAATAATTTGTAGTTAGACCAAAAACCCAAACTAGGTACTCATGTGCTTTATCGGCTATAAAATTTTGTAAAATATGAATTGTTTGCTATTTCAGATAAATACATCTAAGAGACACACATTATTGAAGTACACTAACCATGGATCCATCAACACGTAGTACTCATATTTGCGTTGGCATTGCATTTCGTCAGACCCTAGGATTTTGCTGAACAGTGTAGCTTCATCGCGGGGGCCAGAATATTTCGGTAAGTTTGCAAGTTTTTTTAATAATAGTTACGAATGTCGACACGGCTATTTATTTCCTTTCCGGGGTTGAATTAAATTTTGTTCTGCTTACACATTGCTAAACTTTTTCCAAACTTTTAAATAAATATAAAACTATCCATGGAAATAACTAATAAGCATAAAGTGAATTTAAATATATATGACCGCTTTGTTGCGCTCATTAATTTGCTGTGTTCAGATTTGATTTCGGACAATCTACGAACGTACTTTCGGCGTAGCGACGCCCGTCCTGATTTGTTTGGGCAACAATGTCCAGGGCAAGTCAGATTTTATAAAGCTAGGCGAATTCATTTCGTCCGCCTGTTTGACCGAATCCAGCATGTAATCCGCAAAGGCGACGTCGCGACGCTTCGACTGGATCTTGCTATATTCAAAAAGCGAGGCGTATCTGAAAACAACAAAACAATCACTGCCAGGGCCACCTTAACTGCATGTGCTAAATGGACTATAGCCCTGGGGCGCCAATTTTGCTAGCACTAAAATCAGTTTATTGGTAATATAACGATTTTTTCTAGTTCTGAAACGTTTGTTAAACTTGTTATCGGACATTGGTGGGGTGATGGGGATGTCATTGTAGGACCCATCACAGTGTAAAGAGAGGGCGGCGACTTTACATACAGGGCTCAATGTTATGATTTGTTATGGCAAAACGATCTGCGCTCATTTCAAATGATATTATTGAGCCCTATTTCTTCCCCTCTTAATATTGTCTGAACGCCATTTCTTTATTTTATTTAAACAGTATAAATACGTGACTTCGACGCTACTGCAACTGCATTCAAATGAGAGCAACTTCTTAGCAACTAGACGACTACGAGTTTCGCGTATTTTTGAAATTACGTTTGGACGTCTCCTACAAAAATTTTATATCTAAATTGAAGATTGGTTATTTTGGTAAGTAAATTTATATTTTAAATGTCTACCAAAAAAACTAATATAAATTTTCGTATAAAATGTCGTATCTTATTTGAATATTAAAAGTTTCCACAAAACTCCTAAACACGAGGACTAATTTCTAGACGCCCATTTCGCTAACAGTGTTAGCATCATCAGGAGATTCGTTGATTATATTTTCATATTTTAGCAGACTCAATTCCTGAGTACAAATAATTATTAATAAAAATAATAATCATTACTTATATATTTACTATAATTGATTTATCTTTTTGCAGGTATTTGGCACCCAGTTCAACAATTTGTTGTCCGTCAGTTTAATGTTGTATGATATGGCATTTTGACGAGAGAAGTGTCACCCTGGCCCACGTGATGCTTCTTAACTCAATTGTCGATTTTGTATTTTTGTGATGTGTGTGTGTGTGTGTGTGTGTGCGTGCGTGCGTGTGCGCGCGTGTGTGTGAGAGAGGGAAAGAAAGAAAGAGAGAGCTTGTAGATTATAGACGTTAGACAACTGAAATCATCAGCGTCTATGGCATCCTTGGGACTGGACCACGATTTGCTACTGTGAACTTAATGCTTAGTGTGAAATGATCTGCAAATATTTTTGTTTTTTGAAAATAATGTTTTAAACAAAATCTTGATGTTTCTACGTCTGTTTATAGTCAGGGAGGGTATATTTTTTTTAGAGCTAATGTAATTTTTCAAAATTTAAATGTCGGTTAACTTTAAAGATAGAAAATTAATTAATCATACATTTTACGAATGAATGGCTGGCTGCGTCGGCAATTTAAAATTGGATATCAACAAGGATTTCTATAGCAGATTATGGTATAAATGATCTAAGACTAGATAAAACATTCCCAACGGAACTTTGCGACGCTTCATAGGGTGGATAAGGGTTCGTTCAGCGGGCCAGGCAACCGAATCAGTTTGAGGTCGGGTTCTCTTCCTCGTCCCTGAATTGCGTCATTGTTTGTACTGTTGGGCGTCTGACAGTGTTCCGAAAGGTTTTGAAAGGTCGCCTTAAGCGGCGCCTCTCCCCGAATCCTGCATGCCACTTTAGTGTGGTGCGTATTGGCGTACCGCAATGAGGTGTTCATTGGGTGTGGTTTTGGGACAGTGGAGGTCGTTGATAGCCGATCCGACACTTTCTTTTGGACTCATTTTCGGATACTCTACATTGAAGGGTGTTCACTTGCGTCCTGTGGATTACCTCGCTGAGGAACGTTGTGGAATAGAGTTCTGTTGCAATATTAGAACAGGTTGGGGCGTCCTTGGGTGTTGCATTTGATAATGTTAATATTACGATTTATTATTATACTTCGAGGTGTGACATCTCAGATGTGTATTAATAATATTATATATGCATTAGTGTATATAATATGGTTATTGTTTTATTGATATTATTTAGAGTTACTATCGTGCTACCGGTGCAGTGCCTGAGAAGTCATTTAATAAGCTGGCGTATTGCGATCCTAAAATTTATACCCCTTCTACTTTGAGATACTTACAGAGATATAAATTAAAGTTGCCTCCAGCGCGAGCAAAGCCATTCTTTGTCAAATGAATGTTGCGGTGTGGCTTCAAATCCCCCATAAAATTTTCTATTAATAAAATGTGTAACCGACAACTAGAATCAAGTTAAAAAATAAAATAACTGACCAGTTTAGAGTTTTTTCTAGCTTTTCTCAAAGTTTTTCAGACAAATAATTCATTATTCTGGGTTTACGTTGAAAAATGGCTAAAAGTTTCAAAAATTAAAAATCGTAAAGTAAAATTAATTGAATTTCGACAATCAGTTGTTTCTTCTCAGACGAATCCCTCAAATAACAAATTTTAGTTTTTTGTGTAGGCAAGCATTTGAGAAGTATTTATTTTTTCCTTTTGGCTAATTTAACACTTTCCTGGTGAGGCAAGGGGTGGTTATTCATATTTACCAAAACGGAAGTCGGTATACCAAGGGCTCACTTCATTTTGAAGTGTTCTCAAATTCAAAGCAATGTTGCGTTAGAAAGCCAAAATTGCTAAATTAAAATCACGTCGAAAATATTTGCAGATCACATCGAATTTATTTTATGTACCTAATACTAGAATTTTCTCGTTTTTCGCTTTTTGAGTCGGTAGTGCGTGGCGTCGGTTACTGGCTCTCGCGTTTACAGGAAGTGTGGGAGTGTCTTCGTTTTCGGTCGAGCCGAGACGGTGTTGTCTTGGGGAGGAATACTTTGATTCTAACATCGTGGAAACACGAATGCGTTGGTATTGACCAAATTTTACACACACATATCTGTTTCTTCCAAGACGACGCTGCAGATGGAATCGTCCCCGGCTCCGCGATCGCGCGAGTAAGTGCTTAAATAAAATTTAAATGAATAAATCGGAGCTCCTTTCTTCTGAAGCCATCATGTCCAGGACAACGACAGAATAGGATCAACCAGACCAAAAGGATCAGAATTGGACCAGTGCAGTGAAAGTGTTAAAATGTTATTTAATAAAGTGATCGCGAATTTAAACTTGTATTTATCAAAAATAATTTATTAAAACGATCGTCCAGTGCAGTGATTTAAATAATTAATAAAATAACAGTCAGTAGGTAGTTCGCGACTTTTACCTCTCGTTTTCAGGGCTGGACCAGGAATGGACTTCGGGCGCTACAGAGATTTTGTCTCAAGTATGTATTTTTCGTTTTTTCACTTAGTTTTGTTTTCCTTTAATTAATTATAAATTAAAAGAATTTTTGTCATTTTTATGCTAATAATTTTTTTTTTTTGTTACAGGTGCTGACGAAACTGTACTGCGGAATTTTGGTGAGTGAGTTGTTTTTAATTATTTATCCTGTTACAGTGAGCTGGAGTCAACAAAAGCCCTCCGTATTTATTGTTATGTACTCGAAAATGTTGGCTCTTTTAGGGGTTTTGGGAATCTAGAATTGTTAGAAGCTCACGTGACAGATACAGTGATCACTGATAGAAGTTTTATGTTTTCATGAAAACTATTTTATTGAAATAGAAATTAATGATAATGATTCGAAAGTTCAAAAAAGAACAAATAATAATAATAAAGTTATATTTACATTGCTTCATACAAAGATACAAATTGTCAAAGTTGAAAATTCAAAATTTTTTCGCAATAAATCTGACATACTATAGGGTGAAAGCTCTATTAAGTATTTTTTTTAGTTGTATTTTAAATTCTTTGATGGTTGATGTACATTTCAACTGTTCAGACAGTTTGTGCAATATTTTGTGTAAATAGGACTCTTTTCAAAAAATTATATATAATGTTTTTTATAAACTTCAGTTTCCAGTTATCACTTGTAACATATTTTACATATTATAATCGGGATCACACTTTCGCGATCGCGTTTTAATTTTCTTATTAAGTTTAGATAAAATTAAAATCGCCCATTTTTTTGCCTTTTAGGGTCGCCGTTTTCAATTTTTTTAAATGTAAAACACAACGTTTCTTATTTTGTAGTTTTAAAAATACACTCAATTTGCATTTTTTATTTATTTGATTATTTTAGGTTTCCTGTTTTGTGTCGCATTTAAGTCTAAATTTTTTGGAAAACTTTGAATCTTTTTTTTTAATTTGAATTTCAACGAACGGAATTTGAATTAATTAATGAATTTTGAAATGCGGTACAAAATGGGCGACTTCATTATACAGTGGCCGCTTTCACCAATAGCTGCAATTCAGACTACGGTAAAAATACATTTAATCCCACCTTGCTCATGGATGTTTTGTGATGTCGTTTAGTTTAAAAATGATAATTTTATCTGATGTAATTAAGACGATAATGACCTAAGTTGTCGGACGTCTTTAATATACAATAAATAAATTAATTTCAAATAGGATCTGTCTCACGAAAAAATAATTTTTTTGTTTAGATCATTTTTAAATACCTCAGAATAATTTTAATTTTGGAATGTAAAAAATCTAAGTTTCCAGATATTTGCGCTTTTGGTGCAAGTGGCTTTAACACAATCATACATAATTTTTCGTTTATCGTTAGCTTTAGGGTTATAGCAGCAGTTTAACTGTAACTTGTATAGACTTCGATGAAATACGTAGGGAGGGCCTTTTGATGATTTGCACTGCTGTGTTTAGGGTTTCTTTCCACAGAGGTTCCAATTCAATATGGGACGTTAGATGTTAGGGTATAGCTGTAGGGCGCCGTTCGGCCAACTTTGTCCTTACGCGTGTGGCTCGAACAGGACAGCGCGGTTAGTGACCACCTGCGATGGTGTCCGCCCTTAAAATCTTAGGTCTTGGCTCGGTCGAGACTGCCTTAGCTTCCAAGCGAAAGTCAATAGCTGTATCGTCCACCGTGAAAATCGTGTTAACTGTGTTTTCGAAAAGGAAAATCTCATTTGTCGTGTTTTCTATACGAAAATCAAAGTGTTGTATTTTCCGTAGTGAAAATCGGCTGTGTTTTCCAAAAGCGAAGGTCGCTGTGCTTTCTGTGGGTTAAGGTCTAGCCTCCATCGCGCTAGGAGCGTAAAGGTGGTCAAATTTCCCCAGTGGATTTCTGCATACCGCGAGTTTAGGGACACACATAACACTTGTATAATTTGTTATCGGATTTCAGTGTACTGCGTGCTGTCTGTATTCGCATACGATGTTGCGAAGGCATCAGGTACGTCGTGCAGCTATTGTTAGTATTTAGCTAGCTGCGTATTCCGCGGTCTCTAGGAACCGAGTGGACATCCGCGTTGGACCGCACCTAGGGATCTAGATCTTGGGGTGACTCGTTTCGTAACGCTACTTAGCCTTACGAAAAAAGTTGTCCCACAACCTCGTTCGAACAGCGTGCTTACGTCCTGTCGCAACGGCTGTATGTCTATATTCACATCAATAAATGCACAGCTGTTGAGACCGGAGCGAGGGTCGACGCCCGCTGTGAAGGGCGATGGTTGTTTTTTCTTCTTGACTCCGTGTAGGATTTGTGGATTTAGGCTTTTCACAGACAAAGAGTCTAACTAATAATTGTCATTTCGCTCTGGTTTTTTTCAGGTTTTTGACGTTAATTTTCAGTCTTTTTTTGTTGTTAAATGTTTTTTGAGGGGTGTTTTTCCAAATGTAATCAAAGTTGTCGAGCATCTATATTATACATTAAAATTAGAGTTCTTAAAATTATTTGTTTATGCGTGAAATTATAAAAAGGTGCTAAAATAAGTTAAATATGAAAATATCATTGTGGGCCAAATGGTATTTTCTAGACTCCGTAATATTTATTACGTCTCGGTTAAATAAGCACGTTGAAAGCAACGCTCTTACAGAGCTAAATTTTTTAAAGAGAAAATAGTGTACTTATTTTCAATGGGTAATTTCTTCAGTCATTATACTTAATTCATTTATACAATTATACAGCAAGTTATGGTGCATAAGTTTTTTGTTTTTGGGTTAAAGACGCGGAAACAACGTCCAACGATGGCAGATTAGACCTGCCCAACGATGGAGAAAACTGACAACAACCCCCCCCCTTTAAATCATTTTTCTAAAGTCTAAATTATTTTGTTAAACAGTAAATAAACTTTCAATTTTTAAAAATGTTTTTTTAGCTTGTTTTTTAAAGAAAGTAACGATAATTCGGTTAATTTGCTATTTGACAGGTTAAAATTAACTTTAAAAAATAATTGTAGATTTTTGAAATTTTTTTTATTTCGAAATCCGTTGATTAATATTAAGTACTTAATTCGTTCGTAGCCCATGCCCACATTTCTTTGCAATGATCCCGACTATTATAATATTATGTATTTGTATTTTTTGGTGGTGGTAATTATTTCTCTCCCAGGTTACAGTTGCCTATAGTTGTAACTCCTGGGGGCGCAGGGCTATGCATGTTAGATTATAAGCTGAAATGAAATTTAATGTAATATTTTGACAATTTGAAATTTGATCGGTTTGTCGTTAATTTTATAATTGACTTCGGTTTATAAGTTCAGTTTCGTGTTTTCCGAGTTAATTTTTTAATAACCAAGAATTATAAATTTTGTAAGTATTTAATTTTCTCATTTTTATAAACCTTATTTCTGATTATATTTGCTTTCAACTAAATTCATTTCTTTTTTAGGGAAAAAATTATTATAAACGAAGATATGACCGACACGAAAGAAAATTTAAAATTACTTTAAATAGGAGGTATTGACGAAAAAATAAAGTGATTTTGTTATTTTTAACGTTATATAGTTTTGATGAAAATAATATTTTGTAAAATGCGTTGGCCAGACCCCATCCAAAATAAGATCCTTGCTGTTGTTTTCTGCGTATACCTTTGACTATACCTATAGCTACATAATATTATATTATTATATATCTATATTTATAGTCAAAGGTGTACACATTTTCAAAAATTATTATCAAAAATGTAATAGCTTGTATCTTATTGCAACCGGCCCTCCTGGTAGGGGATTTTTTAAATAATAGATACCTACTTTTTAAGATAGTTGGATGTCGTTCAGTTAACACACTTTCATAAAAATGGTTCTCTAATAAGTCCATTCGCTTCAGCATGTTTTAAGGTTTAGATATTTATTTATTGTAGATTATAGACGTGTCGACAACTTAGGTCATTAGCGTCTTAAATTAACATTAAATAACAACTAACTTAAAACTAAATAACATCACAAAACATCCATGAGCACAGATGGGATTCGAACCCACGACAGTCTAGTCTAAAGGCTGGTACTAAGTACGCTATCCACTAGGCTACACTGCCCTCATGTTATAGATATAGTTTTGTTTTTTAATTTTTGAATTTTGAAATGTAACTTCAGACCGTTGAACGCTTGCGTTAAATATTTAACTCTAACAGTGTAACCATGACAACGAAAAACAAATCATTCAATATCATATTATAATAAATATTATATTTGTCTGTAAATGTTAATTTATAACATTGTTGGGTTGCAGATCGCATTGTCAGAAAATCTGATTTGACAACGACCTGAGATTGTAATCATATAAAAACAGTTTTTATACATTAAGGAACAGTCTAATGTCGTAATGAAACTCTCTGTCATGTAGAACATTAGATTGTACTCACACAAAAACAAATGATTGATCTACATAGAAAAACATCGCTTTTCAAGCTAAATTTTGATCAAAATGCGCAGAAAAATGCTGTTTCAAAGTGGAAATTGCACAAAAAAAACCATGTTAAATACCTATACACAGTTTAAAAAATATTAGAGACAAGCTTTTATTTAAATGCACTAAAAAGGAAACAAATAAGTTTTAATAATTTAATTTCATAATTATAAAAGCGTGGGTTGTGAACTCTATGATAGTTTATTTGTCACGATCCACGCTTTTATAATTATAAACCTAAATTATTAAAAATTATTTTTTCCTTTTTAATGCATTTAAAAAAAGCTTGTCTCTAAAAAGTTTTTTTACTAATATTTAGTTGGTTCATTTTACCCTTTCAAAATTTTACCCACCTTTGACACTCGTAGGGGTTGAATTTCGAGAAATCCTTTCTTAATGGATGCTTACGTCAGAAAAGGAACCAATTGTCCAAATTTCAAGTTTCTAGCTTCAGCGATTTGGCCTGGGCGTTGATTAGTCAAAGAAACCCTACATCCCCGTTTGAACCCCTTAGGGGTTGAATTTGTTTCTAAAAACGATTTATTCATGTATTGTCATCGGGAATACATATGTGGACAAAATGTCAAATCGATCGGATACGTGGAAGTCGTTCAAAATTGACTTGCAAGTTTTGACCTAAACAAACACACAAACTAACTAACTAACATACATTGCAAGTTAAATAAAAGCTTGTAAAAAACGTCGTTTCAATCAATAAATGTTAGAAATTACAGTACCTACTGTTAAATTTTTGTCACTTTCTAACAAATGTGATATTACATAAGGTAAGGTGAGACAGAAATTTTACAGTGCTGTGAATTCTATCATTAACCATACAGAATACCACCAATATTTTTCGAACAGGATCGATTTAAAATTTTGCCAATGCTTTTCTTATGGAGAAATATGTGTGGTCACAATCTAAGGTCATTGTCAAATCAAATTTTTTGACAACGCATTCTGCAACTGAGCATTAATATTTCCCAAAAAGCGAATGAAAATTAAAAAAGGAGACAGAAGCATTTAAACTGAATAATTTGACTAAGACAAATTGTGTCGGACCGTTTATTTATTGTTTTTTTTTTCAAATAAATACAATAAACAAAAAGATTATAAAATATTGGAATGCATAATATTATTAGTATATTTGCCATATGGCACATACACTATTGGCGTCGGTCGGATGACGGGACCTAGGGGTCGGACCAAAATTTCTCGACGTTTCATAGCCTCCTGAACACTTTGGCACCATTTTTGGAAATGTCTATATATATATATGTGTGTGTGTTTGTGTGTGTACGGGCTATAACTATCGAAAGAGTTAATTGATTTTGACGAAATTTGGTAGGCACTTTGGAATCTATCATCGCACGAAGCCTATTTAAAATGGGCCCAATCGGACCATTTTAAGGGTGATTTTTAGGGGTTGAAAAATGTTTTTGGGCCCAAAAATGCCGAAAAAATTCTCAGAATCGTTTCAAAATTGAAATTTAACCCTTCAGTAACGATTAAAATGTGCTGCTAAAATTTTAATAAAATCAGCCCGACAGAACCGGACTTACAAATTTTATGAAAACACTAGTTTGCGGATAGTGCTTTACTTACTGAAGGGTGTTATAATTTGGTACCGAGGTTGCATTGATAAAAATATTGAAATTAAGAAAAACAAATATTATTTTAAGGGATGTATTAAGGGGTTAAATTTTTTATTTTGTTCAAAAACAAACTTAAGTTCACATAATAAAGCCACAATGCCAGTATTAGCAAATACACTATATTGTCGGCAGGGTTTTGGCACTGCGACCCGAGTTTTTAATTATTATCTTTAATAAAATACACGTGCATTTGATTTAATCGGGATGGTTTATAAAATTACGTCTAATCAAAACCGAATTAAAAATTGAACTCAACGTAGGTATTTATTTCCAAAGCGTAGTGTTTAAAAACCAAAACAAAACATGTTGATATGACATAAATGTTGACGCAAAATTCTCAACAATATTCAAACGACATGTTTCACAGTAGTCATTCGAAAACATTAATCTTGAATATTTGTATCGATATTGAAGTATTCAGGGATGTAGTCAGCTGTCAGCGTCACCTGAGAATATAGGCATAGTTTGCCGTCTGCTTGTCTGTAATCGCACCTAGAGACCAAACGACTAATTTAATGAAATTTTTTTTAGAATGTTTTTTATGATTCCAGAAGTTTTATAGGAATGTTTTATTCAACTTTTTAAATAAATTTTTAAATTAGGTAATGAATCAATTAAATTTTTATTGGTTCTCTATACTAGTACCTACTACCTACTAACAAAACGTGTTATTATTTTGCATTTTAGCGTACTGGCGGAATCCTACTAACACCAGCCCGACTTCGTTTTGCAGGGGGAGAGATTGTCGCGATTGGGGTAAGAAATCATAAATTCTTATCTTTGGAACTATACTGAACCGATTCTAAAAATTCTTTCACTGATAGAAAGCTACACTCCCTAAGTGATATATAGGCTACATTTTTTTTTTGATAAATTTTTCAGGGGTGAATTCCTTTGGGATAGTAACAAAACGTAACTCTGAAATTCTCTTGCATTTTAACATAATGTAGGCGGAAACCTACTAATATTATAAACACCACCAGTCCGACTTCGCTTCGCAGGGGGAGAATTTCTCGCGGAGGGAATAATAAATCATACATCGAAGCCACGGGTAGCGGCTAGTACCAGTATAAAATAGCGTGATTAATTTCTCTTAGAAAATGCAGGGAGGGAGGCTGTGGGCGGTGTTTTAAAAAAAATTAATAAAAGTTAATATAATAAACACAAATTATTGTAGGTATGAAATAAATTGTAATAAATTATAATATGCCTTATAACTGCAATTATATAACTGCAATTATAACTGCAATTATTATAAAAGATAGGTTTTTAAAGTGTTTTCTTCCTAATTAAATAATAAAGTTGCTATGCATAACACCCGTTATTGTCAACAAAAAAAAGAGAAGAGCGCGGGTTAAAGCTAAAACTGGAACCGCCATGTCAAAAATATTATGTATTGTATTATGTTTTTTATTTGATGACAATAAATCTTTTATATATATAAAGTAAAAGAAACTTTACATAATTTTTAACTCGAGCTCTGTACAGAAAAGTATATTGAAGTATATTGAAAGATTATTTGGCAAACATTGATGATAATAACTGCATACAGAGATTATTGATAAAGTCAAAAGGCTGTATTTTTTATCAGAAACTCTCTCAGCTGCTGACAGCCTTCAATCTGAATGAATGCGGTAGAGGTTATTCATTCAGATTAAAAGTTTTCTGAACGAGAAAACAAGAGTATAATTTCGTTGTTAAATGGAAAAATTGTTGTTATTATTTCTGTAAAATCTGTTACGTAAAGTTGATTTCATATTTATTAATTATTAGTTGTTCTGCTATATAATTAGTGTATTTGCCATATGGCACATTAGTGTATTTGCCATATGGCACATACACTATTGGCGTCGGTCGGATGGCGGGACCTAGGGGTCGGACCAAAATTTCTCGACGTTTCATAGCCTCCTGAACAATTTGGCACCATTTTTGGAAATGTTTATACAGGGTGGACCAGATTATAGTAGCAATAATTCACCATTCGATGGTCCATCGAAAAATAAGTCGACATGCATAATTTTATTTTTTTCCAAAACGCTTCCTAAGGGCGATACACCCCTTCAAAGTTCAGTTTTAAAATTCTTTTTTTTGTCCTAACTCTCAGGTCATTAATGCGTTTTTGACCAAATTTGGTACAAGTATTTATGCAATAGATACTCATTACTTGACGTAAGTAACTTTTGTCAAAATTGTCAAGTGGCGTAGATACAGGGGGGTTGTTTCACTTTTCCCGCTCTATTTTCTGCGCCACTGGATATTTTTAAAGAATAACATTTTTTTCGAATTCCCTGTTCAATTTAGAAAAAAAGAGTCACTCTTGCAAAATTTCGATTTGAGGTTTCGTTTACGAGATAATTAGAGTTGAAAGTTTAGAACACTTCTAAAATAGCCACCTATGAAAATAATAGGTCTGGAATCTTGTACAACAATTGTAAACTTTTTACTGTTTGACGAATTTAAATAAATAATTCATTAATTAAATTAAAAACAACAAATAAATAATTTATGAAAATAACCAACAAAGTAGGCGATACTTGGTTTTGGGAAAATTTATGACACTTGTCAGTATTGATTTTTAAAACTGGACTTTGAAGGGCTGTATCTCCCTTAGGAAGCGTTTTGGAAAAAAATAAAATTATGCATGTCTACTTATTTTTCGATGGACCATCGAATGGTGAATTATTGCTACTATAACTTAGTCCACCCTGTATATATATGTATATATATATATATGTTCGCGGAATAACTCTCGAAAGACTTAATTGATTTGAACGAAATTTGGTAGACACATTGGAATCCATCACCGCACGGAACTTATTTGAAATGGGCCCAATCGGACCATTTTAAGGGTAGTTTTTAGGGGTTGAAAAAAGTTTTTGGGCCCGAAAATACCGAAAAAATCTCAGAATTGTTTCAAAATTGGAATTTAACCCTTTAGTAGAGATTAAAATGCGTTGCTAAAATTTTAACAAAATCGGCACGACAGGACCGGACTTACAAATTTTATGAAAACACTAGTTTACGGATAGTGATTTATTTGCTGACGGGTGTATTTAATTTGGTACAGAGGTTACATTGATGATAATATTGAAATTAAGAAAAAAAATATTATTTTAAGGGATGTATTAAGGGGTTAAATTTTTCATTTTGTCCAAAAACAAACTAAAGTTCACATAATAAAGCCACAAGGTCTGTATTAGCAAATACACTATATTGTCGGCAGGGTTTTGGCACTGCGACCCGAGTTTTTTATTATATGTGGTTAATGTAACCCCCTCCCCCTTTCAAAAAGAACTATTCTTTACACAATAAAATTTTCTATTCTATATTCTTTCAATAAATAAAATAAGACGTGTCTCTGAAAATAACGGAAATATTTCACGATATATTATGTATGTATCTACTTACAGTCTACCATGTTATGGGAGAGTTGGTCCGAGTTGTCTTCAACCGTTTATTTAAATCTACATCCCTGAAATTATTCAAACTGACAATCCAACGATTATTATCGATTTTTTATCTATTGTCTGTCAAAACTTCTTACAAAAGTCTGAAGTACTGGTTTATAAAATTGACAGATTGATTTAATGTTTATCTTTATAATATATTTAAAATATTCTCATGAATACAGAACGAGTTTAAATAATTAAGAAAAAAAATATTTGGTTCAGTTATAGACCTCTGTTTTAAATACAAATGTCATTTTTTTTTCAAAATTAACGAAGGTAATTGTAACTGTAATGCTTTGTAACTATACTCTGACCCGTAGGGTTTCTATTATTACAAACAAACAATGGATACGGAATTAAGCATAAAATAACAAGCAAAAATTACAACAAAATATATAACGTTTTTAAATTCTAATGATTCTGAAGAAGATCTTGTACATTTTCCCTCGTTATGAGTGTAATAAATAGTATAGACCAGGAATGGTTAACCTTTTCACATCTACGTGCCAATTTTTTTTTTCAAAAAAAGGTGTGGGTCTTGGGACCCCCGACAGATGTGAAACATCAAAGAAAACGTTATTGAACTCGGTGATATTCTCTATGTAGTAGTATATATTTTTTCAAAAGCAGCAACTAACTGTTATGCTGACGTAATCCTATATACTGCACTGTAACACCGCGTGTGTTACAGTGCACGCCTGAGCCAAGACAGAGAGAGAGTGCCGCAGTGGCGGGGAGAACAGCAGCGAAGGAGCGGACCAAACATTTCGTTGCATATTTCCCCTCACGCGGCTGTTCACAGCCCGACATAAGATGTTTCACATCAAAAATGTTTAATGTGGCCATGGCGTGCCCATAAGCACGTAAAGAAATTTAGTGAACAAAAAAATTATTCAAACGTAGATGAAAAAAATTTTGGAGCATACAAGTAATTCAAGAATTACAAGGCGCGATATTCATGTAGGTACTGTGTGTAAACGGTTTTATCGAACATAGGGAAAATAACACTGAGAAGATTTATAATTTTGTAGTAGGCTATGAGCCATAAGACCAAATATAAATATGTATTGGATTACATACAAAAAATAGTAGGTACAGTGAATTTTTTAAACAATTTTCCATAGCAACGGTTGACTATTAAGCGTAATAAATAAAAACAGTCATGATGTGTCAAAGACACCCGACAGAAGCTATGCTTCTTACGCATTGTATTTAAAACCGAATTTATCAAAGATATAAATAATACAATTAAAAAGTTATTATTTGATCGCCATTTTGAAATCTGACGCCATTTTATTTTTTTGTATCTTGTTAAATTCTCAAATATCAATTTTCAAAAGGATCGGATAATTTTTACAAAGAAGTATATACCTATGACCGCCATTTTGAAATATGACGTCATTTTATTTTTTTTGTGTCCTATGAAACTCTCAAATACCGATTTTCAAAAAGATCGGATCATTTTGGCAAAAAAGTACATATGGCCGCCATTTTGAAATCTGACGTCATTTTATTTTTTTGTAACCTATAAAAATCTTAAATATCAATTTTAAAAAGAATCGGATAATTTTTACGAAAATGTACATACGGGCGCCATTTTGAAATTCGACGTCATTTAATTTTTTTGTGTTCTATGAAACTCTCAAATATCAATTTTCAAAAGAATCGGATAATTTTTACAAAAAAGTACCTACATATGGCCGCAATTTTAAAATATGACGTCATTTTATTTTTTTTGTGTCCTATGAAACTCTCAAATACCGATTTTCAAAAAGATCGGATCATTTTTTCAAAAAAGTACATATGGCCGACATTTTGAATTCTGACGTCATTTTATTTTTTTGTGTTCTATGAAACTCTCAAATATCAATTTCCAAAAGAATTGGATAATTTTTACAAAAAAGTACATAATTTGGCCGCCATTTTGAAATCTGGCGCTATTTTATTTTTTTGTGTCCTATAAAACTCTCAAATATTAATTTTCAAAAGGATCGGATAATTTTTACAAAAGTGACGTTACACTTTTCACGTAAGTCGGATCAGTGGTTCTCGAGTTATAAACGTACAACCAAATTGTTCAGGAAGATATGAAACATTGATAAATTTTGGTCCGATCCCTAGGTCCCGCCATCCGACCGACGTCAATAATTAGTTACAGGTCATTTTAACTCAGTAGGCCATGGTTTTTAAACATAAAAATCAAACGTCACCAGTCAAAAAATTGAATAACTATATTATAATGTTGGACCCGTTTTTATTATAAGTCAGAGCATACGCTATCTTCCAATATCCATATCACACTGTGCAACAGACAAGGACAACCGAAACAAGTTCGCGATTTATTAGATAAAGTCGCATTTATATAGTTGAAATTAGCAATTAAATGTGTATAAAAAACTGTTTTCACACAATATTATACATAAAATCTATCTAAAATTTTCTCCTCTTTCGTTTAAGACAGGTTTCGAATCGATCTGACTTGAATTGAGCGAACTATAAGCAAAAAACACCATTTTTTCTAATTTGCTCCCCTCTGGGGCCAAAATTCAAAAATCGGGCGACGTTAGGATCAAATAGACCCCGAGAGGAATCGAACAAAAAAAAGTTTTTTAAAATCGGTTAACTCGTTTGGGCTGTACGACTGATACAAAAAATCCGTCACAGATTAACAGATTAACAGACAAAGCGAGTGTATATAGGCGCTTCTAGCTTCGCTTTAGATCGCGCCTAACAACTATTTCGATTGTGCATTGATTACCACGAAAATTTCATTGACATGTCGTGTCGACCTCATAATATATGTTATTTGAATGATAGTCAAATTTTTTCGACTGCATCTAACATAATTATATTTAATTATTTCGATTGTGTACCTCAATCAGTGGCGTGCCGACAATATTCCTATGACACGCGTGCAATTAGTTCGCCATCCATAGACTGAGATTATTTTATTTACATTTACACCAACTTACTGAAGAAAATAAAAATGTTTTGGGGTTATAAATATTTTATTTTATTCTTTAGTAGCTCACTATATTCCATACGTTTTTGAATAGATATTATTTATGTTTTGCATACGAACACCTTCCTTTATATTTTAGTATCTACCTATAATTAGTATAGATAGAGTTCGGCCGTCAGTGACCAAACTGTTCATAAATGCAAAATATTTTGATATTACAATAGCCTTCGATCACGAAAATATTAATGAATGAATGAATTGTAAATTATAGACGCCCGACAACGAAAATATTATTTTTGTAATACGTGCATTGATTGTGACGCGTTTGTATACTTGTTTAAGACGAAAGTTGACAATTGCAGACCATAGCAATGAAAAATGAATGTCGGGCATGTGTAGATCAAAAGTAATGTGTTTTCGTCCCTTGGGCAATGCTTTTCAGGTTGAAAGTAAGCAAAACTTGCGCCATCCTAATTCCTGTGCAATGATAGTAAACTATGTATATCTGACTCTGCCTGACCTACAATATATCTTCATGGACGGTGTTTTCTATCGTTAATTGCCAAATTATGTTTGTAATGTAATGTTGCAGTTTCAGATTTCGTGTAATGGTTAGCGTGCTGGCTTTAGAAGCAGACTGTCGTGGATTCGAAACCCTTCTCCGCTCATAGATGTTTTGTAATCTCGTTTTAATTAAATGTAATTTGTTAATTAAGACGCTAATGATTTTGGTTGTAGAGCGTCTATAAACTACAATAAATAAAATTTCAATATACATTACAAACAATGCCGCGTTTAACTCGGGCAAAATTGGTAAATGCTACTCGTGTGATCACCATGCCCTCTCTTCGCTCGGGTGATAAACTTACACTCGTCGCAATCGCCAACTTTCCCGCGCCCTTGTAACACAATGTACCATTTCAACCATCGATTTATACTACTGTCTATTGGACGTGCCCTTATTTTTCGGATTCACATAAGTGAAGAGGATAGAGTATGGCTGTGGCCTATCTCTCTCCTTTTCTCTACACGCGATTGGGACAGATAGAGATTGGCCACACATTTATTCTATCTTTTTCTTTCGGATCATTCTATCGGAGGCACACTTTTTAACCGCTAGGGCACGTCCTGTAGTATAAGTTGATGATTTCAACTAAGATTGTTAAGAAGTGAAAAATGTTTGGAATCCTTGACATAGACAATACAGTATAACCACACCGATAAACAATACAGATATTTAACAATCGTATTATTTTGATGGACGATATTCATACCATTACTTGTTACATTGTGCGCCTACTTAACATGCGTTGTTCAAATATAAAGAATCCATTGTTTCTCTCCTTTATCCACGTTTTGTATTAATGACACCTGACGTGCTCAGCGGGCGACAAAGAATATAAAAAACGGCCAAGTGCGTGTCGAGTTACGCAAAGACTAGGGTTCCGTACAATGTAAGCTATGCTAAACCTACAATTTTGATAAAATAAATAAAATAAAAACACATTCATAATCTACTCAAATGGCCCTTTTAAACGAATGATTAAGACAGACCTGCAGTAACAAAATATAGGTCTAAAAATTGTAATGTTGACGGTCTCTAAAACCTACAATTTTGATAAAATAAATAAAAATAAATACCCATTCATAATCTACTCAAAAGGCCCTTTTCAACGATACCCCACAAGAATAGGTACAAACATATTTTTTTTTGATCCCCGTTTGCATCTATAAGCGCTCTCCTTAAATAAAGCTTTTTAATCTTTTGTTATTCTCACCGTCGTTGCGCCGCAGTAATATATATTATGTGCAGTGAATTCTAAGTCCCTATCTCATTTCGTTTAGAAGTTATAGAGGCCTGTAACAGACAGACAGACAGACAGACAGACATCGTTGGCACAACAATAGGGTTCCTTTCAGGTACGGAACTCTAAAAAACAGATTTCAAAAAGACAATCAAATAAAAATCCGATTGGACATTTTAACACAATATCCCCAGAGAGGATACATAGAGAGTCCACAATTATTGTCTATGTTAATATGTGAAATAATTTATGGTGCAACCGTTCGCGCTATATATTATGTTATGGCTTGGCTTGTTGTACCACCATAGGATGCATGTTTTATTATTTATAGTCTAGACCGAGATCAATCTTAGTAGAGTTGCAAATGAACTTTATACAGGGTGTTAAAAACTGCGATATTTTACCCACTTAGGGTCAACGCACATATGCTACTTTTTGTATCGAAAACGCGCGATTTAGTAACTGCATCGCGATTTGACGATTATTCAGCTACTCGAAATTGATCGTCCGATTGCGCGATTTGCTAACAGCATGGAGACTCAATCATACTTTCGCTCGATCTAACGATGGATTAGCGCGAACCTGCTGTGTGTTTTCGACAATCGTGCGTTCGTGATACATCAGTCGTATATTTTTCAGCGAACAGTGTGCGGACTTACGCTGTTGGTATCAGTATCTGACGATCTACAAGCAACTTAATCGCACACGCGTGATATAAAAAGTAGCATGTGTGCGCTGGCTTTTATATAGTTCTAATCGAAACAAAGAAAAAAGTCGTTATCAACATGGGCCCGCAAATCAACTGTTTCAAAAATAGGGTAAATTATATTTAATGATATTATTATTTTATTTAATTATTATTATGAAACCATGGTTTAAAGATGTAATTCAATGTCAGAAAATTGTCTCAGCTAATATAAATCGCATTTATCATTGTGTTTTTTCAACTTTTTACGACGTTTTTAAGCATACACCTACAAAATAAAGTGAGTGTTTGTATTTCATGAGATACGACCTTATGTAAGAAAGTCGACGATATATTATGTCTACGCAAAATTGCTCTGTAATTAATGAAGCTTCTAAAACTGGAAGAAAATAATATGCAGTCTTGATTATTTTTGATAGAACAGAAGAAGCGCTGTTTAATTTCGATCATTCTCATTTTTACGGTGCAGGTATAACGGTAAAATTTTAGCGGACCTGTATTTTTCTATACGATTAATAAGTATGCCTAAATCTATATAAATCTATTACTCGTACATTATATAAATACAAAGAAAGAAATATAAAAACGTCAAAGTTTTGAATTCGTAGTGCAGTTGTTTTTGAGTCCCCGCTGCTGTTGTGCTATTAATTATATTGAAGATGGTGGTTCCCTTGTATGCGAGAGGGGGTGTCGGACACCCCGTCGTGTGTTCAACCGCCCGAGGGAGCAGCGAGGCTGTGCCCCGCGTGTGGTCGCACATGTACAATACCTACCGATCTCACACTCGTATAACCTCTCTACTATGATCTAACATTGTATCAAAATGTTGTTTGATTGTGCATGCTATAAGACTGTGTCATCCTCGAATATTCTATCCTGCCAAAAACATAATTGTGAAAAATTGAGCCATGAGACTGTAAGAAAAATTAAAAAAAAGAATGTGTGTGTGTACTATGTACGTATAGGGTTCATTCCCGGGAATTCCCGAGCCGAGAATTCCCGGGAAATCGTTAGGCTTTGTTCCCGGGAAATTAAGCTCGAGAAAAGTCGAGAACTCGAGAAATCATATTTTAGTCTATAAAATTATAAAATAAAACTATTTGCCTTTGCATAAAATAAGGAACCGGCTGTCTGATAAAGCTATAAATGCTTTAGTTTTTCTAAAGGCATATTTTATCAGACAGAGTAAGCAGATCTAATTGTTTTGTATGTATGTACTATGTTCAGAATTCAGATGTTATTTCATTGATCTTGCAAAGTTTTAAGTTGATTTTTTTCCTAATTAACCTGCCAAAATGGTGCTGTGATTGTAATTATAAGTCAGCGTAGTATTAACGTTTTAATGTTTAAATTTTAAATTTTGTTTATTTTCTTTGAGAGAAGCTAATTTTGTTGAAAACTGTCAATAAAAGTTTTATGATTATTTTGATACTTTATTTGACAGGAAAACCACTTAATTTATTGATTTAAAATAAGATATTTTTTATGATACACATTTTTAATTTTGTGACGATTTTTTCATTATTTGAAGCGAAAAGATATGCAAAAACATACGTAAATGTAAATTTCTCGAGAACCCGAGAAGACCCGAGAAATTTGCCTCGAGAATTCTCGAGACCCGAGAAACTGATAAGCTCGAGAAATCATGAACCCTAACTACGTACTACGTACTACGTAACAAAACAAAAATAACTTCAAAAATTTTATCCCGCGTGCCAGTACGAAACGTTTGTAAAAAAAGATGATAAAATGAAAAATAATGATATTAAATAAATTAATTATTTATAAAAAAATAAAAAAGCTGCAAAAGATTATAGCTTGAAAAAAATTTATATTTTAATATATGGTGATATCTATTTGACAGTTCAATTAGAGCAAAGCTAGTTGTATTATGCAGCAAATGCAAGGAGTATAGATGAAAATGCGTCATATTTAACTAAAGCGGCATAAACGAGCGTTTGCAAAGCAATAGCTTTCATTAATGTTAACCGAGATGTTAACCAAAACTGAAAATGCTCTAGTCACATTGTGACTGGTGTAACGACTCTAGTTGAAGTTTTACTAGCGACTAATTTCGTGGTGTGAATTTTCGTGTCGCGATGCAACTTCAAATTTTCGTGACGCGATGCGCGCGCATCCTAAAAATTCACTCTCATCATTTTTCCATAACGCGCTAAAAGAAGTATAACTTCAAAAATAAAATAAATTATGACTTTTTCCTATTAGAATTTATTTCCTGCACAAACACAATGTCGTTGATTTCATTTCAATACGTTAAGTATTTACTTAGATACATTTTTTAAAAATTTAATACCTCCTACGTCACTAAAGTCAAATATAGGTACTCTATATGACTAGGTCGCCTATGTTTCATGCACACTGTTCTCGTGCGGCCAGAATGAAATAGATAATGTATTAAATATATGGTCTGTAGTAGTGGAGCGTGAGGTTTGACGCAAATGACGTCAATCAGTGAGGACATTTCTTTTTATATAGGTACCTATTAAGATTTTCTATTGGGCTTGAGAATAGCCGAGAGTGTAGCGGCGTTGTTGTTTACATGGCGTTGCTATGGTTCCTCTATTACAAGTTCCCGAGTTCTAGCCCGAGAGCTGGTAAAAGTGTCAATTGGATTTTCAATTTATTATTAAAAAAAAAAAAAAAATAATGAATTGAAAATATGAATTGGTGCTAGGCCCAAATAACCTTAGCTGTTGGTGGTCTTTAAAATACAATTACAATTAAGATTTTCTATTGTAAGGTCAAAAAAAATAATTCCGCAGTAATTACTCGAAGCTCAAATTTTGTTTTCAATATGGAAGCTAAGTCACAACATTATGTTTAATATTTTCTATCCATACGTTGATACGCGTATTAACCCAAACGCACATTATTTTTACCGTCAAGGTTTTGCCTTATTTCTCTGGTTGACGTACATAATATCTCTGCGTTCACACCATTTGTCTCGTCATTAAACGCGATTTTGTGCCGTTAAGAACTGGTTTAAGTCGTAGGAAAAAAAACATTCACTTTTATAATGGGTTCACATCTTAAACTTTACGGAAAAGTTTACCTCATAATATTTAACATAGCAAACAAACTGAAAAATATTAAAACTGAGTGTGCAAGCTTTCACGGCCGGCATTGTTCCAAATCTTCATGGTTTCCGGGCTTGTAGGCCGTGGTCCGGTGGTATTTCTACCTGACGTTTCGTCTACAACTGCGGTAGACATTCTCAAAGGCGATGTGGCAGCGGTCGAAGTGTCCTCCTTGGCGGCTCACAGATGAGTGTGTCGGTGACTGGTGTTCTCCCTTCTTTTATACCTAGTGCCAGTGTGTTCTCTGTTCGGTCGTAGTCCGTCTCTCTGCCATTGGTCAAATGCGCAGTGTGTAGTGGTGGTGAGTTCTCTACTCGGTCGTATCCCGTCCTTGTACGATTGGTCATTGGTTTTGTATGTCGGAGTGCTGGTGTCCAGGTTTTACTGAGATTGAGGCCTTCATCTTTTCGGTTGAAATTCTGTGCGTGTTTATGTATTTCTATGGCCTCTCTGTATATTCTTGGGTAATAGCTCAACGTTCTGTCTATGGCTTGGGTTTCTTCGAAGAGGATCTTATGATTGTCCAGAGTCAGAGTGTGTTCGGCTATGGCAGATTTTTCCGTTTGTCCCAGTTTACAGCTTCTCTTGTGCTCTGCTATCCGTGTGTTGATGCTTCGTTTCGTTGTCCCAATATATACTGATCCACAGCTGCAAGGGATGCGGTATACTCCTGGTGTTGCCAGTGGGTCTCTTGTGTCCTTGGCCGATCTTAGACATTTCTGAATTTTTCTCGTTGGTTTGTAGATTGTTCTCACTTTGTACTTTTCCAGAAGTTTGCCGATGCGGTCCGTTATGTTAAGTACAAAGTGAGGACAATCTACAAACCAACGAGAAAAATTCAGAAATGTCTAAGATCGGCCAAGGACACAAGAGACCCACTGGCAACACCAGGAGTATACCGCATCCCTTGCAGCTGTGGATCAGTATATATTGGGACAACGAAACGAAGCATCAACACACGGATAGCAGAGCACAAGAGAAGCTGTAAACTGGGACAAACGGAAAAATCTGCCATAGCCGAACACACTCTGACTCTGGACAATCATAAGATCCTCTTCGAAGAAACCCAAGCCATAGACAGAACGTTGAGCTATTACCCAAGAATATACAGAGAGGCCATAGAAATACATAAACACGCACAGAATTTCAACCGAAAAGATGAAGGCCTCAATCTCAGTAAAACCTGGACACCAGCACTCCGACATACAAAACCAATGACCAATCGTACAAGGACGGGATACGACCGAGTAGAGAACTCACCACCACTACACACTGCGCATTTGACCAATGGCAGAGAGACGGACTACGACCGAACAGAGAACACACTGGCACTAGGTATAAAAGAAGGGAGAACACCAGTCACCGACACACTCATCTGTGAGCCGCCAAGGAGGACACTTCGACCGCTGCCACATCGCCTTTGAGAATGTCTACCGCAGTTGTAGACGAAACGTCAGGTAGAAATACCACCGGACCACGGCCTACAAGCCCAGAAACCATGAAGATTTGGAATATTAAAACTGTTCGAGGAAAAATACGAAGCGCTATAAAATTGAAAGTGATTTTATTCATCAAGTATTTTTTTATTTTTGCTCCGTACCAAAATGTGTTGCTGTCACACAGGATTTTGCACTATTTAAGCATATTAAATGTGTTAATAAAGTATCCGTCCGTCATAGAAAAACTCTACAACGGTGAGCCCTGGCGTCATGACATTTACAATTTATTGTGTTTGGCAAAACCGGAAGACTGTGACTATTTTCAGCTCGCTACGTCCGCGTCATTCCTTGATTGATGTTAGAGTAACTTAACTCGAGTAACTAAGGCTATATAATATATATTATTACGCTCCGGACGAAGCCAGGCCGGATAGCTAGTTTCCAACAAAAAGAGGTACCTACATAATTAAAAAAAATTCACACTTATATATGGTTTGGATTTTGGAATAGTCTGACATTTTCATCTGAATTATTAAAAACAAATACCTATACAACAAAGTAATACGTCGGCTTCATTAATAATGCCAAACGCCAATGACCTCAGATTTCGAGCGTCTATAATTTACAATTCATTCATTCATTCATTAATAATGTTTCGTAAAAAATCAAGATTTGTATTCTCAAGAAACTCAGCATAAATTGAATGATATGTATTTAATTAAATGGTTACAGATAACTTGCATTAATCCATCAGTTAAGATGTTATTAATTTTTTAATATTTCTCAATATGGTACGTGAGGAATCCCTTGGGGACTAAAATGCAATTATCAAGATATAACTGCAATATCATTGTTTCAATTATTGCTGTTCTCTAACCCTCAAATACAGTGGGAACTCTCATATTGAAATTGCAGTCACCTCACATCAGGCATTCAATTCTTTTAATCAGTATACGTCAGTAGGTAGCCTAGTCATTAAGACATAAAAACGACCAATCTGCGAAAAAAATCGCTGTTATGGTGTCTTAAAAAAGTGTAAAAATCTCCATCGATATGGTATCGACGTTTCTATTGGAGGTTCAAGGTCATAAAAAATGTTTTTTTTGCGAATTTGTCGGTTGCGTTCAATTTTTTGTACATAATGGTTATTATTCTTTTAGAAAACAAAATTCTCTACAACTTTTGTATAAACATTTCTTTTTTGACGATACATAATTTGACTTATTTGAATACCCGCCGCTTCCTCTCCCTCGATTCATACATAACGGGATTATGCTGCTTCCAGATGACCTAACATATTGATTTGTAGGTACCTTTAATTTTAAGTTGAACTTTAAGCTAACGTTAATAATAATGTTATCGAAATTAATTTAGTAGTTCTCTAGTGATAAGCAAACAAACATGCAAACAGTCAAAAGTCAAACAGACAGACAATTTTTTTCGAAGATGCGATATTTTTACCTGATTTCAATTTAAACGCTATATTCGTAAAGATATTTTATAACAAAAATTACAGTGATTGAGAGAGCGCGGAGAAAGTTTGGCTATGCATTTGCATATACCGTGTAGCCATACTTTCTTCGCGCTCTCTCAACCCCTGTAATTTTTACACAATCGGAAAGCGCACGAAAATCGGTTGACTAGTTTCATCGAGTCTATCGTTTTCAGTCAGACAAGCCGTAGACAAACATTGCCTTTTATGCATTTAATTATAGATGATTCGCGTTAACTAAAACCGGAATTACTAATGAACCGCTGAATCGATTTTGATTAAACATATCTTATGTTCAAAGTGATGAAATGTCCTGTCATTTAGTGAAAGTATTATCGAAATCGGTCCACCGGTTCTCGAATTTAATATGTAGGTGCATATTTATCACACGATAGGCTACCATTTTATTAGTAGTAAATGTTGAGTGAAATTCAAAGGTTCTCACTGTATTTCCGAGCTCAGCTGCTCAGAGCCAGTCGTCAGTCTCACAGCTGTTTAGATCGCGCGCTGCGGGTAGCCAACAATCGTCACGTGTGGCCTTAGAAAAAAAAATACATTCAGGAACGATTAATTAAAACGAACCGCCGCCGTCTCCCGCCCGCTTTTAATGTGTATCGTTCACTGTTCAAATCGAATGCATCACGTCTGAACTTATCGACAACTCATATCTCCGCAGAAATATTTGATTAACTCGCGAGGTTCATGAACTCTAAAATTATTTCAAACCAATTCTGTCAGTACCTAATAATACTTCTCCAATGCAAATCATATATAAAATACGTATTAATAATACATGTAACCAAATTACAATATGCAAAAATTAAAAAAATTGGTAACTATAGATTAATATAAAGTGTAAACTATATTGAAATACATCAAAAACATTATATCCATCGTAATTAAAATTAAATTGTGTTTTTAAAGATCACCAACAGCTAAGGTTATTTGAGCCTAGCACCTATTCATATTTTCAATTCATTATTTTTTTTAATAATAAATTGACAATCCAATTGACACTTTTACCAGCTCTCGGACTAGAACCCGGGAACTGGGGACTTGTAATAGAGGAACCATAGCAACGAAATATAAACAACGGCATTGCTACACTCTCGGCCCTTCTCAAGCCCTCCATCGTAATTAATTGTTGATTGTTTACAAATTCTTTATTAATTCATATTCAGGGTAAAAATTGCTGTTATGATGTAATAAGTTTCGTCTTACTATTTTAAAATAATATAGTAAAATAGCAAATAACTTTTTATTTACAACTACCGGCCCGGTCCGAGTGCAACGTATTTATGATTTATTATCCCCCCCCCCGCAAGAAATCCCGCCCCCTGCGAAGCGAAGTCGGGCTGGTGCCTTGTGATGTTTATAATATTGGTAAGATGCCGCCAAACTTTAAAATGCAAAAAGTTACGTTTTGTTACTATCGCCCAGGAAACTACACATTTTCCGGGATCAAAAGTACCCTTTGTTCTATTCCAGGACCCAAAGTAACTATAAGTACTCCAAATTTCATGAAAATCCGTTCAGCCGTTACGGAGCTGAGTGGTAACAAACATGCACACACACGCACATTACACTCGCGCGCGCGGACACATAAATACCTACACACACACACACACACTTTAGAATTTATTTATAATATTAGTAGAGATTTTCTCTTACTTTAATAGTTTGTATTCTTACATATCGAATACATCAGTTTTGATTTGGTTTGGATTTCTCGAGATTTCTTTAATAAATTATTACTACATAGGCACCTGGTAGTACGATTTAACATTCTGTTCTTATATTTGATTGAGTGGCTTACACTATTATATGGTTTTCTGTATAATGGTAATTGTGTATCCCGGCATAAGACTTGTCAATATTTTTAATATTTTTTTTAAGCATAAGTTCCCACCGGCGAATTTCCAACGTCCCGATGGTAAATTAGTAGCCAGATACTGAAACTGGGGGGTTGCATATTTTAATTTTAAATACTAATGAAAACCACCCTACATATTTTATCGATAAATTTCTATCAATATTCGACTAGACTGGAAGTTTATTATATTATTAAATACATTCTTGAGAAGTTTAAATTACCCTTGCTACATCTTTGCTCGGTACCTTGGTACCTTATTAATTTACGTAAATATATTTCCTTGTTTTTGTGAAAATACATTGCTTTATTACCATTGAACTAAAGCAGGGGTGTCGAAATTATTTGACCCGCGGGCCATTTCCCATCTTAATAACTCATGCAGGCCGCCTACAACCCACAGGTAGGGATGCCAGAAGGCCGGGATTTCCGGAGAAATCCCGGAATCCGTCTACTTGTCCCGTGTCCAGGAATTTTATAATTTTAACGGCATTCTAGGATTCGTGCTCGCGATCGCAATTTGCAAGCTTCGACAGTTACATTCTCAAATTATTTAATAATCTATTTTTCAACCATCGCCTCATGAATGTTCCGGAAATCTTGATTTTCAATGTGGAAACCTATCCACAAACCGTGCCATTGCTAAACGTTCAAAGACGTTTTCAAATTGTTTAGTTGTTTCTATTGTGGTAAATTTTTGCTTCTATTTGTTTTATTTTTACCCGGCTGCCCTAGAAGGAGGGTAATGTTTTTCGAGTGTATGTATGTATCTATGTATGTATATTTCTTTATCACGCTCTGTAGCCTAAACGGCTTGACGGATTTTGAAAAATGAGGTGTCATTAGATTCGCCTGATTCCCGAGAGTGACATAGGGTATATGACGTCACGGAAAATTTAATATGGCGGATGCTAGACGCCATTTTGTCAGAATGCAAAAGTAATTTTCCTTCTAAATACATTGATATAGGTATCAAAATCAAAGCAAAAGAATGGTTTCATTGACATTTCAAATAGGGTACATGACGTCACGGAAAATTCAATATGGCGGGCGCTAGACGCCATTTTGTCAGTACGCAAAAAATCGGTAAAACCTTGTGTGTGGGGTATCAAATGAAAAGGCTTGATGAGTAGATTCAACTAAAAGGAAGAAAATAAAAAATTTATTAAAAAAACAAAAAACCCGACTGCGTAAAAATCGAACATAAAAGATGGAAACAAGATCAAATGATAACATGCAGTCGGAGGCATAGTAGTAACATCAGGTATTTCTGTTCAATTTGTTACTACTATGCCTCCGACTGCATGTTATCATTTGATCTTGTTTCCATCTTTTATGTTCGATTTTTACGCAGGCGGGTTTTTTGTTTTTTTAATAAATTTTTTATTTTATTTTAGTTGTGCTGTTTTTTCCATGGAAACAGCACGGACCGCAAGTGACCCGGAGGCCGCCCGTGTGGCACTCTTGAAGTAAAGAAAGAATATTTTCTATAAACATATAATAATATAGTATTTACTTCAGTGTAAAAATGTTTAATAAAACATTATATTACTAAAATACTTGTAATATTGTCAAAAAGTTAAAAATTGTTGTCACAGCGGCAACGATATTAGAATACCAGTTATATTAAAGAAATTTAACATGCTAGTACACGACATTCCTGTTAAACTGTTATAATATGTTCGTGGAGGAAACATTTTTATTTTTATATCACATAAAAGCAACCTGCTTTTGACAAAAATTCTATGGAGTTAAAACGTTTGAATGCGTACAAAAATAATAAATTATTTTTTGAGCTTGTAGCGTACACACAAATACCACGGATGTTTTCTTTTCGTCATTCGACTTTAAGCCTTTCTGTTTACAACGAAAGAAGGGAAAGACCACCTTGACTTTAGACGCAGCGCTAATATTTACTCTGTCTACAGGAGAACATTGACAATACAGAAACTAATAATCTAAAGCTCCAAATAATTTTCAAGCAGATTTATTGAGATTAAAGAGCTTACATAAATTATGTTTGAATTTTTGTATTTATGTCGCAGGGTATAATAAAATCTGTTTTTTAAAAAACCTGGAAATTTAATCAAAAAATAAAATGATAAGTTTGTAAAATTATTTTTAGAAATCTATATATAAACCTAGGATTTTCGTTGTAGTTTATCCTGTAAAATTTAAGTAAGGCATTATATACCCTTTTTTTTTTAATTTTAGGTCCAGTAGTTTTAGAAATGCTATACTTCCGCATATTTTTCTAAATGTCTCTTTAAATATGCTATTTATATACGAGTCCTTAATTTTCCCCCTCTTTAATTTTTATATGAATAATGTTTTAAAGTGTTAATTAGTTCGAAATAGGTAGGTTAATATGATGTATTAGTTTTTTTTTTAAAGGGGTGTTACCAGTTCAGCACACAGGGGCTATTTCATGGTAAATTGTTGACTGATTATGAAAACGTTTAATAATAGAATCACATTAAGGGTCGATGCCCTGCACTACACTATTTTAGAGATAATTTATTTTTGACTTTTGTTAACACTAAATAATTAGTTTATTAGGTCGATTGACCATTTCCGTTTGAGTCGTCGCTCACCAGGTCTACTTCCGAGATTAAAGTGCACTCCACCGGGGCACTCGTTTAAATTTCTACAATGCATGGTTTCTGTGACAGACGGACGGATACGTAAGTGATCTTGTACTAGAGTTCCGTTTTTTCTTCCTTTTGAGGTACGGAATCCTAATTGTATTATTTGCCGCAGTTTAATTAAATCCCTGAAGTTTGAAATAAACGGATTTTATTATTACCCTGCGACATTTACACCAATACTAAAAATAAAGGCAGAGATAGAACGTAATCAATTGATGCACTATTTGTGAATATTGAATACAATGCGTTTGGATGCCACTGCCATCTATAGTTGGGTAGGAAAAGTAGTCAAGAAGTGTCACGTGTGGTCTTAAGCAAATACTCTCGTTTTTATTTGTGATATTTAAATAATTTCAATGCTGTACTATGTCTGAACTAATCAGTATCGACACGTGTTATTAATTTCTTTAAATAATTAAATACATACTTGCACTGAAAGTTTTAAAATGTATTGCGGAAAAATGAATTAATTAAATACAACAGTAATTTGATTAAAATTAAGGAAAATCGCAGGATAGTGGACAAATATTTGATTTATTAAATTAAATGTACGACGTTTCGTTTATATATTTAAACTTTTTCTAATATAAAGTAATTTGATTTTTTGAATTATTGAATTGTTAGGGGTGTAAAATTCTAAACATTAAATATTTAAAATTTGCAATTTCAGTAAGTTGTTATTGATTCATTCGACCTTAATAATATGTTAACTGAATCGTAGCTGGATAAAAAGTACCCTGTAAGTTTGACTACCGGTAGATAGTGTACCAAGTCTAATCTAAATGAATTCAGCTGTTCCTAAGTAATACTGATAAAAACCGACAAAAATTCTGGAAACGCGTTTTCCGTCATAAAAAAAATCCAAAAATCCCGGGAAAATCGCAAAAAAATGAAATTACAAAGATCCGTTACTATTTTATATATTATTACGTATTAGTATTGATGTATAATATTTAAAATAACATTTCACTGTAGACATCAAAGAAAAAACTGAAGAATGAATTTATTTATATAAAGTAGCCGTTTGTAAAAGGAAATGAAACATAACATAAGCTTATAGTCTTCACTAAATATTGTTATTGCCTTTTGTCTACTAAATTTAAAGAAATGATAGTCCTTGCGTCTGTGCATACTGCATAGTACCTATATGCATTACATAGATTTATAGAAATAATTTTCATTTTAATGGATACATAATTTACATTTTGAATGTTTGTAGCAGATGCTTCTGAAAGCGTATTATTAGCGCGACGGATTTCCGAAAGGTGCACTGTGAGATTTTTCTAAATCTATGAGCTGTTAAATCACGATCCTGAAGAATTTAATTTTTTTTTAATGTTAAAACTATAAATATAAACTTTTATAGGAGTTTATTCCCAGGAAAAAAATTGCATGTTACTGCCGGGATTCGCACATTCGAATTCTCTAATTTTGCGCTGAGTGCCATAGCACTTATACCGGCGTTTGCTAAACGTGGGGTCCCTGAGTACATACAAAGGGATACACGGACTCGTCTCTGAAATATATTGAAAAAAATTAAGAAATATTAATAAATTTTGATAATCTCTAAAGGGTGAAAATGTTTAGGAAACGCTGACTTAGACTACAGTGTAGTGGAGAGGTCTGCCAGGTATGCAAAAAATTTGCAAGGCAATCATAAATGTAAATAATTGATTTTTCTCTATATATAAGCTGTATAACTTTCATCAAATAGTGTTGACCAGTATAACGAGATACTTATAGCATAAAAAATGATTTTAAAAAATTGAATCAGTCTGCACCGATTTGATGTTCTCATCATATTATAATATCTATTAAATTAATCAAATCAAAATACAGAAGATCTGTAAGGTAGTTACGGAAATATTATAATTAACAAGAAATTATTAGTCCTATCCGTAAATAAAATCACATATTAGTGAATAACACAATATATCAGACGACAGTGACATTTATATTTTTCTTATATTATAGCCTAATTCTATTAAAAATCATGGCGATAATATTAAGTCGTCTGATATATTGTGTTATTCACTAATATGTGATTTTATTTACGGATAGGACTAATAATTTCTTGTTAATCTATTAAATTCACTAATTTTAGTAATGTCTTTTGTATGGAGGTAGTTCGGACTATTAAACAAATACTACTGCGATCGTTTTCAAAGAAAAAATGATTCAAAAATGTGATTTATTTTTTTAGAATGTCATAATACGATATCTACTTTTTGAGTTTAGGTAATAAAAGACCACTTCATAAATAAAATGTCAGCTCGTTGAAATGAATACAAAAAAGTCATAATATAATGTTTGTGCATAAACATGTTTCTTGTATATTTTATTTTACTGATGAAGACATACCTACATTTGACAAATATCTTAATTTACTTAATGTGTATATCCGATCTTTTGAAATTTTTAAAATAATTTTAACGAATGGCAATAATTTATGGCCTGTTGTTCTTCATTTGACCCGATATAAAAAATTCGACTGATGACCAGTCCTATACTTCCCACCTAGTAAATATTTGCAAAAAATAAACACTCTTTTTTTTTATTCTTTGACTAGGCCCAAATAACCTTAGCTGTTGGTGGTCTTTAAAACACAATTTAATTTTTATTCTTTGAAAAAAGCATGGCCCTCTTTTTTGTTTGGTGATCTACTGATGGCTAGCTTAATATAGCAAAAATCATGGTTACCTTGATTTACGTACAATTTTTATTTTTTTTAGTAAAATATTTTTTTTCTCGAAAACTATACATTTTAGAGAAAAAAAATATTTACATTTTTTTCATATTATAACATCTAGAATTCATTTATATTTTTTTTTACCTATGTTAATACGTGACATTGAGAACGTTTTTTTTGAATATCTCAGGATCCACTGAACCGATTTGACTCAAAATCTAATCAGATCTAAGTTAAAGGCTGATAAACACAATAGAACAATCGGCATGCCCGTATGTTGTTCCGTTCTTAAGATATCGAAGGCGAAAAATTGACCACATACACACACACATACACACACACACACACACACATACAGACATCAGTCAGAAAATGATCTTAAACGATTGCTAGGGTCTCAAAACGTGAAGATCTGTTTAAATCTCGAAATATTTTTTTCGGACTAAATCCATTACTTCCCTACCATAGTAGAGGTGGGAAGTAAAAAAGTGTTTTCTGCACAACGCCGCTATTCAAAATTCGATTTTCGGTACCTGTTTAGCGGGTTGACACTTTTTAGTTGTCGGTTTTCTATTTTTAACGTTGATAAAAGAGAGATAGAGCGATTGAGTTACGCCAACCTCAATTCGCATATAATACTCGAAAACGTTAAAATGACAGACATAATTCCACATAAATTTCACATGGATCTAACAAATGTAATATTTTTACGGCTTCTTTGCGCGGCCAAATTGCAGGTACCTTAAAGCGAATTGTCAATAGAGTTGTGAAAAATAATATGAATTTACTCGAAACAGCGTTTACAACACGTGTGAATTGCTGCCCTCGTTCCTTCACAACCTTCACACTAGTTGCAAACGCTGTGTTTCGTCCCTTTTAATGTAATATACTAATGGCACTTCTATTTAGGATTGCTTTTTAAATGTCTACAGTCTAAAGTAAATTTTAATGAACATTTCCTTTTTCAAATCCAATATTTAATTTTTAGAATTCAAAGTTGCGTAATTTAATAATGACAAAAGCTCAATCGCTTTCAAATACATTTTCTTTAGAGACGTTTTATATATAACAAAGTAATTCATTACAGAGGAAATGACAGGAAATCTCAGCTTAGCTTTTGTACAGGTAGGTATTTAAATTTTGCGAGAACATTATTTAATATAATTAATTAAGACAATCGCAGGTGACGCGAGATGAATTAAAAGCGTTCAATAATATTTAATACAAAATGTCTTGTTACACAGCCTCTTACTACCAGCAGGTGGTCTCAGTATTATAGACTGCAGCGTTTCCTAAACTTTTTCGCCTACGGGACCCCTCAGAGATTAGCAAAATTGTCGCGGATCCACATTAATTTAAATATAGGTATTTTAAATTACAGACGCTTGACAACAGAGGTCACAAACATATGTTATATAAAACAGATTAATTTATGTATTTAATTTTTTTCAAATGTAAATGTCATTTTATAACATTTAGATGTAGATTTTGTTTAAGTAAGTTTCACTTCTGTAGTGTGTAGTGTAAACAACATATTATCACTGTTTACCGAATGGCGTTCATACAGTTCACCGTTCAGCTTTGCCCATTTATAAACTTGCGTTCCAGATCACTGACTATAGAATCACTGTTTACCGAACGGCGTTCATACAGTCACCGACCAAAGTGTATATTATATAGCTTTGTCCACTTATACACTAGAGATGAGTCCACGGACCCCTCGGATATTCTTACGGGCCCCAGTTTGGGAAACGCTGATATACAGCATTCGTATATCGTGCTCTTTTGCTCCACGCGAGTTCTTTGTTTATCTTATTCTATATGCCTCTTCCTTTTCAATGTATTTGTCCAATATCTTGGTTAATCTTATTGTACACTGTTGTGTTGTTGAAAATTATTTTATTCAAGGATTAGCAATGATTGTTTTATATTATGTCCTCTACCCGCGGCTTCGCTCGCTTTCGCTGTGAGCAGATGCATGGTCTTGCCATCTGGTGAGTGATAGCGTGAATCGGCGGTGCTAATGTTACAATTTAATCATTCAATGATTCTGTTAAATTCAAAAATAGCAACGTGAAAAGGGTGTTTTGTGAAATTCTGTGAACAATATAAATCATAAACCTTCTTTTTCTATTGGGAAATGGTCTCAAACGGTTCCTATAGGCCATATAGCCCGGGAGTTTGCGTTGAATTTTAAGTAGTGTTTTTACGCCGATCGATTGTTATCTTTTTTGATAAATCTGGTATGACTAATAAGTAAACCAAGCGTCAGCTGGCGCACCCGCATGAGTGTGGGTGTGAGAGGCTGCGAAAGTGATAAAAAAAAATTTTTTTTAAGTAATAGTACGCCGGCTGAAACTTGTTTTTATAAATAGTTGACATCATTGTGAGTTGAAAAATAATCGTCAGCTGCATCGTGGAAGGGGGATTGTGCGTTAGCTGGTCGCATGAACTTGTAAAAAAATTCACAGATTTCGCAATCATAATTAACTTTTTATTATACACACAATATTTATCAATGCACTGTTTAGTTTTGTCAGGAATAACCCTATTATTCTTCTGTTATATACGCGTTCACTTTTGCTTGATTACTTAACTTTTAAATGGATTTTTCTACAGTATTTATTAACATTTGCTCAAAAATAACACCGCAGATCGTCGCAAATACCTCTCAATTAACTAGACATGATATAAAACACATTTCGAAAAAATTGCACTTGTTCAATTTTGCATGATTGCTCCTCACTTGATCGCGACACCGTTGTCTTTTGGCCTTGAACGAAAACTCGTAACTCTGCCCCCATATACGAACATAAACATTTCCAATGTTAAAACACTTAAATACTGCGCATTTCACTTTTTTGCACTGACAGCAGCTGAGACAATTTTGTTACCTAGGATTATGATCATATCGCTATCATAATCCTAGGTAACATAATTGTCTCAGCTGCTGTCAGTGCAAAAAAGTGAAATGCGCAATATTTAAGTGTTTTTTACAAGTTTATGCGACCAGCTACGATGCAGCTGACGATTATTTTTCAACTCTCAATGATGTCAACTATTTATAAAAACAAGTTTCAACCGGCGTACTATTACTTAAACATTTTTTTACCACTTTCGCAGCCTCTCACACTCAAACCCATCGCTACTTGAGCAGCTGACGGTCGGTTTACTGATTAGTTGTACGAGATCAACTATCGATATCAAAATCAGCCGGCTTACTATGACTTTTTCATTTGCAACGCAAACTCCCGGACTAATAGGGTATCAAAACGTGAAAATTATTAATATCCCGAAAAAAAATTTGGGACTGAATCCAATACCTACGTCCTTATACCATAGTATAGGTAGGAATTAAAAAAGTTACTAATGTTGTTGCAAAGTTCATAACAATGATTGGTTTGCAAATTGTAATTTGGACACGTCAAATTACGCGAAGGATAGATCGTACACCCCTGATACGCGAAAACGTCTAAACAGATCTTTTTGTAGCGTAGCTGCTATTGCTTTAAGCTTAATCTCAGCACACAAAGATGCAGACAACAATCATTATTTTTTATGAAGTGTCGGACTTTTTATGCGCGTAACCTGTTGTTATTCAATTAATTTATTTTTCAATTCATGCCTATATGATGTTTTAATTTTGACGTCTGTAATGATTTTACTTCTTTTTGTTAAAAAGAAATTACAAAAGATGCTTTGAAGTATTCAATTTGTCAACAACTTTTTTTACAAAATAGTAATGGTTTTTGTTATAGTATGTGCAGACAACTTGCTTAAAGAATATTATTTTAAGATTAAACGGATGGTTTCTGGTTGACCTACAATAAAATTTCCTTTTCAGGGTTCCGTACACGGAGAATAAATGTTAAGGAGAGGCATCTCCGTGACCTGTAAAGCAAAGCGTGAGGCACAAAAATCAGTGATTTTTGTAGTTTGAAAAAGTGCCACAAGTAGCGCTGATCTCAATAGGAACCTATCTAGTATATAAGAACCATAGACCTAGGGGTTTGTGAACTCAGAGATATGAACCATACGAATTATGAATCATATATGATCATTGTTTATTTATTTGTTTACGTACACATAATTATCCAAGTTTTTTACAAAATATTCGTAATAATACCTAAGTGAAATTTGCATTTATTTTTTTCGTTGCCATTCAGTCCCTACTTCTCGCAGCGCCTCTACCGTCTAAATCTATAAAAAATATTCTCGATTTTTGACCCGTGTCCAACATACACATATTCCCCTCCTTACCTCTATACTCCCTAGTTCAGTACCTCCGAACTGAGCCTAGATGTCTGTCACAAGGCTCTATTTCACAAACGGTAAGAGGTAGCTAGTTGGAATTTTTACAGATTGTGTGTTGTCATAAATCCTGGAAAATAATAATTAGAATTGAACAATCAACTAATTTTAATAAATAAATGTTGTTTATTTTACCACTTTTACCACTTCAGTCGTACTTATACATACATATACAGTGTGTCCCACCGTAACTGAGACATAGCATTTTAACATGGTGTTACGATAATTTGTTAATATTTGCTCCCCGTTAACTGTTTTTGTTATTTTTATTTTACGATCTGGTTCTAAATGTCCCCAGTAATGATGTTGTAGACTTATTTTTATTTAAATGTCTTTAAAAATTAATAAAATCACATTTTTTAAAAATAAATCACAATCTTTGCTTTGTATACCAGTTTAATGGACAAGTGCTCAACGTCGCTGATAGCTTTGTCGGCTAGCGCGTTGACCAACATCAGTAACCTTCACGCCAAGCCCAGGTTCGAATCCCGAGAGCTCATAATTAATTTTTTTTTTTTTTAATAACGAAAATACATTGAAGAACAATTAATAGTGCTTATTATTTACAAATAAAAGTATAGCGATTTTATTAATCATTTTCATTAAAACTAACACGTACAACTCTGTTTTAATGGAAATAATTAATAAAATCGCTATGCTTTTATTTGTAAATAATAAGCATTATTAATTGTTCTCCAATGTATTTTCATTATTAAAACAAAAAAAATTAACTATGAGCTCTCGGGATTCGAACCTGGGCTTGGCGTGAAGGTTAATAATGTTGGTCAACGCGCTAGCCAACTAAGCTATCAGCGACATTGAGCACTTGCCCATTAAACTGGTATACAAAGCAAAGATTGTGATGTATTTTTTAAAAATGTGATTTTATTAACTTTAAAGACATTTAAATAAAAATAAGTCTACAACATCTTTACTGGGGACATTTAGAACCAGATCGTAAAATAAAAATAACAAAAACAGTTAACGGGGAGCAAATATTAACAAATTATCGTAACACCATGTTAAAATGCTATGTCTCAGTTACGGTGGGACACACTGTATATTGTACCTACTATAGACTGAATAGAGCATCTAACATCATCATTCGACTGGTTCAGTTGGTAGAGCGTTCGACTGAAGATCTAGAGGTCCTTGGTTCGATCCCGGATTTCGGATCGCAGAATTTTTGTTGTTTTATTCATAAAATGTTAGCATATTTTTTTATTTTCAAAATTAATTTAGTTAAATTTGTTATGCAAACATTTTTAAACACTAAAAAAGGCAAAATAAAATATAAGTAAAAAAATCTTTTTAAAACAAGCTTAAATAAATAAATTTGTTAATTTTTTACCCCTACCTAACTCCTTATTTTTATTATTGTACGGAACCCTAGCGGTGCGCGATTCTTTATTTTTTATAAACCATCAAATTGTGGAACCCTTATGGGATCACTATCGTTTGCCCTTGTGAAATCTGGCACAGTTATAAGGCCTAATAACCCGCATATATATTCCAATAAATAGTTAGAACCTAAAAAAATATTTTCCCGTAAATTTGGAGAGGGGTCAAATTTTGACACCCCAAAAATATTTTAGTATTCAGTTATCTGGAGTATAATTTAATACGGGTTTTTATGTTTAGAGCGCATGCGTCATCACGAAATTAAATATTATTCAGCTTGTATCTACAACAGCTTGTATATACAACGTAAAAACCATGGAGACCCTAGCGGTAGGTAAAGTGTACTCCAAGTGGTGTCTTCTGAAGTGAGGACACCCCCACCAGCGACAAACGCGACTAGTTTCCTGATCTTTAAATACGACGGTGAATAATAAAACTGACAACTTTTTTAATTTACATTTTCCCATCCATTAGATACGGTAGGCTATAGAATGCATGGTTAGTAATAACAAAGTAAATAAAAATTAATTATATCGTAATGGAAAACTGAATTGGGTACAATTAAGTCTTCCTAAAACTAAATTTGAATTGGGTGTAACATGCACTTAAAATTATTCAATAAAAATTAAAATAAATTGGTTTAATATTCAAATTTATTAAATAATTTAAAATAAATTGAATTGAAAATTAATTAAAAACCAAACTAGGTGCTTGCTGCACGCAAGTTATTTATTTAAGCATCTGCCTTACTCAAGCAAATAATTAATAAACATATAATAAGACATTTGCTTTAGTAAGTATATAATTATAATTAAACATCAAAAGAAATTACAAATTACAAATCTACAAATTCTTCAAAGTCTGTTAATATATGTTGACTTATTTTAACATATTATTTAAAACAGATGTTGTGTCGATAGAAAACGGAAATGCTTTTTAAAAGAATAAAAAACACGTCTATAAAATTAGAAAATAAATTTCTTTCTCTTCTATAACGTTTAAAAGCGTGGAGCACTCGATGAATTAAATAAAATATAGGTACAATGAATGTCCCATAGAATAGAAAGAAATGTATTTTCTACTTTTTGGTGCGTTGATATAAACGTGTTTTTTATTTTTTTTAAATATTATATATTCTAATTTTCAGTCATTATATAATATTATACAATCAAAATGCTCATAAGATGTATGGCATTTTATTTAATACGTCATCCGATGGATGTTTCAAACACTAATGCTAACTTAAGCTTTTATTTGTATTATATATTATTATATTTAAATTTTAAACGACTGGAGACACGTTTTCCCACCATCGATACCGTCACTTCCACCACATGTTTATTATTTCATATTTTTTTTAACTTGTTAGGTATATAAATATTATTATAGTCAAAATATCTGAATATTGTATTGTCATGAAAAGTATATACGACTGTAAAGTGTCACGTCAATTGGACATTTGGAAGAGGATGAAAATCTAGTTTCGAGATTTTTTTACATAGATACAACATGCAAGTGAAGCTAATATAAGCATGTTAAAAATATATTATTATATTTTATCTCCAAAACCGTGCATGAGCGAATTTTTTCAAATTTCAATTATAAATAATTTCATCCCAAAAATAACCGATAATTACTCTGAAATATCAATAATTTTGTGTATTAAAAAAACAAAAACAAACAGTAGCTCGTTATTTTTTTATTAACTTGTTCTGAAATGTTACGCTCGTTACTGGTAACAAAACATTATTTTCCGTAGTCGGGAATTAACTGTACTTATATGCTAATAAATGTAAGCAAATAACTACCACATGACGTTCTGATGAGCAATAATGTCTGTTATTAGAGAGTTTTCCATATATTTCAAATTACTGTGTGTTATAATATGTGAGTTTAACATGCTATATTTCATTATATATTATGATATTCATTACTTGTTCATTTGCGTTGTCTTTCAGTCCTGTGGTGACCGTTTTGTAGCTTGTTAGACGCTTTTGTAATAGACAATGTGCAACCTACATTAGCACGTCGAATTATCCGATCGTCAATAGGGTTAAAAATCTGTATTACAAATAGATTTTATAAAACAATTTTTTTAAGAATTTTCGGAAGTTTATTCTATAATAAAAAAATTCCCAAATATGTGTATTTTTTAATGTTATAATTTTTAAACATAGGATAATCTCGCCACACAGGGTTCGATCTCAGTTTCGAACAATCGACGATCCACTATATTTATGCCTAAATTTATAAAAAAACTAATGTATCCAAAAGGTTAAAGTGCAATAGCAAAAATTACTCCCTACAATCGCCCTATATGATTTAGACAGTTGGTAGCCTAAATAAAAATAATAATGATTGCGAATTACCAACATCATAATAAAACTATATGTTTCATAGAGTGAAAATTTGCATGCGTATAAAACATGTCAGCTATACGATTTTGTATGTATCAACTACGTTTAATTTTAATATTTTCTGATGGTTTATTTTTTCAGTTATTATGTTTTTATGTAAAGAAGTTTAAGATTATAAAAATATTCTCTCTGTAATATAAAATGACGTCGTTTTATTAAAATAATATTTTTTGTTGACAGGAAAGCATAAAGACCCCCCATTAAAAGTAATAAAATTTATAAGAAACATTTTACAGACTATTTTGAATATTATGTCTATAAAAATTTCATTAACACTAACATCATAGAATGAATAATAATATCTTTTAATGGTTTATATATTTAGAATTTGCCGGTATGAATTAAACGTTTTCTACTAACGAACAGCTTCACGGTGATTCCAAAACATTGGTTCACGGTCTTAATAACTCATAAACCGAATATGGCTTAATTATATTAGCCTAAAACGCAACTTTCAGTACAGATAATACTTATGTTTTCTTCCGTAATTTATTAATATATTTCCATTATTTGATCTACCTACACGTATATTATTATGAATGATATTATGTGGTATAACGAAAGCAAATTTTGGAAATTGTGTTTCGTTTAGCTGTAAGACACGAAATTTAATTTTACGAAGGATTTTATAAAAAAAAATATTGTTTTTTTATTGACTAATCAGTGTTTATACTTGAATTCATGAGATATCGAATTTTTTTAATATTTGTTAACGTCTTTACTATATTAATATGATTGAATTCATTTAAAAATGTAAAATTTTAATAACGCTGATTATATAAGTTAGTCCAAGATCCCAGTCACCCCAGACTTACGTGATTTTAGGAAAGATGAAATTTTTAGGATTGCTAGTATAACGGAAACTTAGAAAGGAATGGATAGTCGCTAAGCTGAAAGCGGGGCCGTTTTACAGGTAGCAGGTATCAAAGGTGGAAAAAAATCATGCCAACTTACGTCATTTTAGGAAGGCTGAATTTTATATATATTATTAAGTATAATATTTAAAAATATTTCCCAATGAGCCAGACAAATCTGATGGGCCAAACATCCCCCCAGACTCGTTAAAAGTTCCACTATGCAAAGAAGCATATATGCGAGCATACACAACGAAGCAGTGAGTGTAGCAGATATAAGCGCCGTTACAAGAGCTGGTAGATACAAGAATGTATCTCACCATTCTTTCAGTGCGCTGACTACTACGACTACTACAATCAACGTGTGACAACTGTCAAATGGCCGTTACAAGTTTCACAATGGATGTGACTAGTTTAATAAATGAAATTTTGCCAGTTTTTATTTAATTTGTTTTGAGTTTTTTCTAAGATGTATTCAGAAGTATTAGGTTCCATACGTAAATATTCAAAAAATCGGTTTGGGTAAAATTTTAATTCTTGGTATAAATGATGAAATACGCCATATTTAGAGCGTTTTCTATTAATAGAGTGGACATGATAGCTCCTACCCAAATTTGTATTTAAAATATACCACTTTGTAGCAGAAGAACACAAATATTCGTCTTCGCTATCTGACATTTCAAACGCGATTTAAGCTTGTAGCAATGCTAGTATCAAAGCTTCGTTGTGCAAACCTATAAAGTATAAGCGCTTATAATTTCAGCCACCATCTAAGTACCATACATGCTACCATCTAGAATCCCAGCTGCGTACTGCATGTACCTTTATGTCGAGAGGTGTGCTGCATATCCACTTATTGTTAGCTGCGGCGGGGCCCCTTGCAGCCAGTGGCCCTTGGCTTTTTGCCAGTCCTGCCACCTTGTAGTTACGCCACTGTTGCTTCTCAAATTGTAGACCCAAGCTCCCCAGTTTGTTTTACATTTTCTTCAATTTTTAGTGTTCCGTATTTCAGAATGAAAAAACTGAACCCTTATAGGATCACTCTACTGTCTGTGTCTGTCTGTCTGTCCGATCTCCCCCCCCCCCTTATCTCCGAAACTCATGAGCCCTAAATTTTAAAAATAGGAAATATAATATGTCCTCATGCATAGTTTACAGGAAAACCTAAACGAAAATCCTAAGTCCTTAAGTTCCCATGGGAAACGGAAAATTAGGCATAGAGCTGTACCAAGTGTATCAAATAATTGCTTGTGCCTTGTTACACGTGGAGTAATGGTAACGCGTTCGCATGCCAACACGAAGAGCCGGATTCAAATCCAACTGGCGATACGTGATTTTTTTTAATATAATGTAAACATTTTGGAATTTTTCACTTTATTTTTTATTCTTGAAATATTCTATTAATATATTTTTTTTTACTTGAAAAATATATTATAATTTTTGATACGGAAAAAAGATCAAAATAAAATAGGTACCTAGTACTCGTATAAGTAAAAAAACTTTTTAAAAACAAATCTGATTTTTTTACCCCTACCTAACTCTTTATTTTTATTATTGTACGGAACCCTCAATGCGCGAGTCCGACTCGCACTTGATCGGTTTTAAATTGACTTGAATAATGCTCTCGCGCTTCCTCGAACAGCGGAACTTTTAACAACACACTAACTCAGAGTAGCCACGAGTTGTAAGAGAGAGATATTCACGCGTCAGAGTGCATCTCACTTGTACTTATGCGCTTGAATAATGCTCTCGCGCTTCCTCGCATAGTGGAACTTTTAACGAGTCTGGGGGGATGTTTGGCCCGTCACATTTGTCTGGCTTATTGGGAAATATTTTTAAATATTATACTTAATAATATATATAAAATTCAGCCTTCCTAAAATGACGTAAGTTGCCACATTTTTTTACAACTTTTAAAGTGTCTGTCAAAAGTTATGGCCCACAGGAAGCGTCTGGCAACTGTATATGTTTGTTTATAACAATATCATATATGAAATATGTAAAAACCAGCCTTCCAACTTTGACGTAAGTTTCATTTATTAAACTAGTCACATCCATTGTGAAACTTGTAACGGCCATTTGACAGTTGTCACACGTTGATTGTAGTAGTCGTAGTAGTCAGCGCACTGAAAGAATGGTGAGATACATTCTTGTATCTACCAGCTCTTGTAACGGCGCTTATATCTGCTACACTCACTGCTTCGTTGTGTATGCTCGCATATATGCTTCCTCGCATAGTGGAACTTTTAACGAGTCTGGGGGGATGTTTGGCCCATCAGATTTGTCTGGCTCATTGGGAAATATTTTTAAATATTATACTTAATAATATATATAAAATTCAGCCTTCCTAAAATGACGTAAGTTGGCATGATTTTTTTCCACCTTTGATACCTGCTACCTGTAAAACGGCCCCGCTTTCAGCTTAGCGAGTATCCATTCCTTTCTAAGTTTATGTTATACTAGCAATCCTAAAAAATTTATCTTTCCTAAAATCACGTAAGTCTGGGGTGACTGGGATCTCACTCTAAGTGGTTCTATATTATGAATTTGCGACACTCTTTTTTTCATCACTGCTTAAGCTATAAATCGCTGAACCTGGGTTAACTTATAGTGTTTGCAGTGAAATTGGCGTAAGTGTTCCTTTCGCAAAATGTTGGTTAATTAACAATTAATTGACACAAATTTTACGTCGATATAAATATGGCTTATGTGTAATTTTATAGTTTTGTAGGCTTGTCGTTACAAAGAAAAATTACAAGATACCTTAATTAATTAACAAAAATAATCTCATACAAAATATACTTTACAAATCGTGGATAAAAATTTGACATCCCTATAAAATATTCTTTTCTTCTTCTTTAAAATAGACATGATTAAGAACTGGAAGTAGGTATATTCATAATTATAAATCTATATATTAATATGTGAATACCGAAAATTGTGGTACTTCTTTACTATTTATTATAAAAGGAGGGAAATGAAACTTATTTCATTCGAAAAGTAATGTGCCATATATGTTCACAAAAAAAATCATGTATGTATGTTGCCGTTAAAGCAGGTAAAATAAAGTGAACATACACACAAATGATTTCCCCATACAAAACGCCTAATAGTTTAACCACAAATACGTTGTTTCTCTCGCTGTTTAAAGACCTCTGGTGATACATCACGGAGATTCTATGAACTATCAATATTGTCAGATTTCTTCGTTGTCGGTACAGTTATGTTGAATTTGTGTTTATAAGGTTATGTATGTGACTAATAAATGTGGATTTACTTTACAGACACAATTGGGTTTTTAAATGAATTTTTTTTTTACTTAAATGGAAGGACCACATACAAGTTTTATAGCAAAACTGTTTTTATTTAATTTTTTTGCTTACTAATTAAAAAGTTATATTTAAATAAAAATTAATTTTTAAACTCAGTTCCGATAACGCGCCGAAAGAATCCGAACGCGTGTGACGTCATTATGTTATCTATGGTCTTTGTATCCATGGTTACCAAGTTAAAAATTTATTATTTTTGATAGTATGTGTAATACATATACACAAATACCAACAAATGCAGACACATTTTAACATAACGACGTCACAAACATTCCTGGCGCGTTTTGAAGTCACGTGATATTTTTTAAATTTTTATACATTTTAATTAATTTTTAGTAATTTATCTATAGCTTTAAAAAAAATTTTCTTTTCGATTTTCAATATTATTTATGTTAAATTATTAGAAAAAATTAAAAAATTAATAATTTTTTTTAAACTTAAATACCTAATTGGTCGAATTTCGACTACAAGTAATACTAGTATTCATAATTATAAATTAATAGTAGAGTGAAACAAATTAGAGAAACATTTAAATAAGAGAAATGAAACAGTATATTATTATTAAAATATTTTAATATTCGGGTTTCTAAAAGCTGTTATTTTACATGCACCAGTAAGCAGTAATGTTACGATTGTATAGACTTAGGTATATTATGTGTGGTAAACGATTCATATTTGGTTTTCATTGACCGACCACTGTTTTTGAGACTAAATGAGCGTGAAGAAGTATATTTCTTGTGTTGGAATATAAAAGTAATTTATGTTGAGCGCTATAGTAATTAGTTTCACAAATGTGATTTATTTCGTCAAGCTTGCCAGTGGGTATGTCAATTTTATGTTCAGTACTAACATTCTGCCTTACCCTACTGTTGGTCGAAGATATATTGTACGAATCTCTGTTCTCTACAGAGTCCTGCAGTATTACTATACTTTCTTCCCACCACGTATATAGACCAGGGATGTGGGGTTTAATGACATCTGCATATGCAGATGCGGACGTGGAAATAATAATAATATTTTTAACAATAAATGTGACTTAATTGATTGGTATAAATATTAAATGTTCGTGAAGTTAAGTAAAAGAGATTGTAATTTATTATCGTTTTTATTAAGAAAGTCGTTATTTTCATTACTTAATAATCAAATTTCAGAATTGGTAAATTACATTTGATGAATAATAATATTGCAGCCTTTTCAGGATTAATGTAATTTCGAAAAGGTTAATAAATTACCTAATCCCGCGCTGCTAAAGAGCTGTTCACCAGCTAGGTGGAGGCAACAAACATATTTTACGAGCAATAGTAGATAACGCTGGATAGCGATCATAATTAACAATGAATTAGACAATCTTATCATGACTTGCATCACACCCGCATCTGCTAAAGCTCCGCAACGATTGTTGCGGATGCAGATGCAAATGTAGATGTCAAAAATGATGCGAATGCTCCACGATTGTGAATGCGGATGCAGACGTTTGCAACATCCCGGATATGAACTGAACTAACTCTTTTAGTGGTTTACAATTTATCTATATGGTCGTTATTTTTATAAAGTTATAAAGTCAGCGTCAAGTCAATAAATTTTAAGAAAATAATAATATTAGTCGGAGGTTGGACGACACAATCTTCCATTTTGATGAAAAGTTGGGAGGTTATTTGTTTCATCTCCAAAGGAGAGCATGATAAAATTATTTTCACAGGATTTACAGGGAATTTATAAAATTCTAAGATTATAGTTGTTTTGAAAGTCAATTTGAGAATGATTTAATTTAATTTCAATTTAAATTTTTTACAAGGCCCCCACCTACCAGCTGTCAGGTTTATCTGAGGGACCAATTCATATTTTTTATTTGTTAAAAATTGAAAATTTTATTTATACTTTCACCAGTTTTCTTATTAGAACCTGGGAACTGGAGTTTGTAACAGAGGAGCCATGAAAATGCCTTAGAATAATTTGAAAATATCAAAAGATACACAGTTATTCTGAATACCGACTTCAAAAATTGCTGAAATCTTTGTGTTCAAACAAAATTTCGAAAATTATTTTCTAGCTAGAAATATTTCTAACTAGAAATATTTCTAGAAATATTTGGCTAAATGATAAACTCTAAATTTGATTGGATTGACATTTTTTAATCACTGGATATTATATAATACGTTTTCTTTTATGAATTACTGAAGATTTGATTGGCAGATAAAGAAAGCGCATTGGATTTGTTGTATATTGAGCAAAAATAATGATGAAATAATAAAAATGTACTTGATTGGAGTCGGCAAAGTGTGAGAAAAGGGGAATGATCAGAGATAAGCTTGAAAATCGCATTATTGTGAAAGAATAAAAAGATGAGAAAAGTGAAAAGCACTTGTGCTCTCGAAAAAATCTTTATGATGATGACATTAAAAGGGGCCTGTACTTCACCCATTTGAAAATATAGCACCACCATTTGTAATGTAACCCAATCTTTCTCACAACATAGCAGCTTTTATATTAAAAGTACAGTCAATTTGTGCGATCAGTTATAAGTTTCTATAGATGATAATTCTTAGTATTAAACATTTTTGGGTTCATGTATTGAAATTAATAAAAGTAGGAATTAATATTGAATTTGAAATAATTTTTTTTTTTTCAATGAAGAAGCATTTTGAGGCATTTAATACCTAAATTGGAAGACAACAAATGGATGTGTTGAAGTTTAAGACGAAATATTATTATTAATAATAACATCAGAATGTTGAGTAATAATATAATCACTCATGACAGAAACTGTAACTGTGGATGCTATATCAATAACTAAAAAAGTGTAGCTATTGTCTAAGAGTGGGCGCTACTTTCATCTTGTTTACATCGGTATAAATGTCAGTTTTGAATTACGGGTTCAGTTCGTGTTTTTCAAAGGTCTTGTGATTAATTGTGTTTCAAGCATCGATGCTGTAAAGTCGATGCTGGTCGAGCGGAAGTATAAGCGTGGGATGACGTCAGATGTACATTTGCTTATTGTTAGTTCAGAGTCCTCTATATACTATAGTAGTCGAACTACTCAAAATATTTAAAAAAATTAAACTCTTAAAAATAATATTATATTTATAATGACGACAGCGCCTCTAAAGCTTTTCAACGGCAACTTGAAGTGCAGGTCCTTTTAACTTGCTATATTGTTGTTCAAAGATATCAATATGCATATAACGTTCCACTAGGCAGTTAAGCTTTTCTGGACTTCATTTACCTTGTGCTGGTAGATAGATGGGATTTGTAGTAAGATGCTTTCAGTTACTGGAGATATTTTGACAGATGAAAATCTCGACTAAGGTTAACCGAGAACTTTAGATGCTTTTATAGAAGACCAATAATAATTAGTATATTGTCGTATATTTTTTGTTAATATTAATACCCTGTATTGTCGCCACAACATTGTTTTGTTTTCAGTTTCTATGAGCTATAGGTACGCTTAAAGTAGTTGTCTTGTGATAATAACATCCAAAAGTTTCGTTCATAATACGCTGTAAAACAATAAATAAGTATAGTGTTAAATGTAAAAAAAATTTGTTAGAGATTGTACCTAAACTGTTGTTCTCATAGTCACACATATTTCACTTAGTTTGTTCGCTTAGATTATATAAAAATGTCAATCTTTTCTCATAAATTGTTGAATTTTGCGTTATTATATCTCAACAATAAAAAGGTCAATAATTTTTGGATTTTCTTTTTTAAACTCAGAACAAAAACATCAATGAATAGTTAGTTTTTTGAAAATTTCTGACTGTTACTTTTTTTTTAAATTAAAAAACTTGTCAAAAACACAACCTTTCCTATGCTCTCCGTGTTAATTATCCGAACTTCAATTAAGTTTATCTCGAGTTAGAGATGGTCAATCAACTTCAAATTTTAATGGTATTTATATTATAGTTATCCTTAATGAGTATACGAAAATTTAGAATTTTTGACACTATGCCCATAGCACAACAACTACCTTAAGAAATAAACAAGTTTAATAGAATTAAAAATCTTATGTTTAGACGTATTTAAATAATTTTGTCTGTCAAATTTTTTTGTGGTTTATTTATTTTTATAAATGGTAGTTTTATTATCATCCAAGATATTCTTCATAAATCATAACAACGGTGGCTAAACTGTGGCTCGTGAGCCGCATGCTCTTTAAAGGTGTTTTATTGTGGCTCAATTAATTTGGTATTTTTTTAAATTTCTGAGTCTTGTAAAAACGAATAAGTACACCTTTTCTAAAAGGATAATAGAAAAGACATTCAATTACTTTCCTCGCGTAAAAAAACAGTTTCAGAAACTGATATTCCTTTTGCAGCCATTATTAACAATTAATTGTCAAAATAAATACATTTTGATTCAGATTTTTTTTTATTTTTATACCAAAAGCTGCGGCTTCCAATATTTTCAGGCAGGTGACTATGGCTCTTGCTGCAAAAAGTCTGACCATCTCTGCTTCATAATATAAATACCTGAAAATGTCAGAATCGTAAACACAAGCATACTTGAATATATTTGATTCAACATTTTGACGAAAAAACAGATTTCAAGGATCTCAATTTCCAAAGGTTCCTTACAACGAATGATAAGAATTGAGAGGACAGCTTGGTGTAATGGTCAGCGTACTGGCCTTTGGAACAAGTTGTTGTGGGTTCGCACCCTACCTCGCTCGTGGATGTTTTATTATGTCATTTTGTTTTAAGTTATATGTTATTTGATGTAGGTAATTAAGACGCTAATGACCTAAGTTGCCGACGCGTCTATAATCTACAATAATAAATAAATAAATAAGTAGATAAAAATTGAACTGAAAGTTTCTAATAATAAGAGATTTTTTTTCATAAATTTTCAAATCCTGGTATATTTGATATAAATAGATTCTTAGAGGGAAGTATGATCAGATGAATCAGTTAACATCTTTTTTATTATTTTACGCAACGTTTCGCAATATTTTATTGTCATAAAGTAAAAAATAAATTTACATTTGTTTACAATTTGGACAGTGTTCCGTTAACCTACTACATTGGTTTAATTATTAATATGCATTTTGTACTCGGAGTCTAGAGGGACTTATGCAGAAGTATTTTGTGGCATTGTAGCAAGCAGAATTATAATTTGGTTTGTCTAGTTGGATGTTTACAACAGTACAAACTGTATTTAAAAGTGGATATTAATTTACTTTTTGAAAGAAGAACGGACGAATGCCAATGTGAAGAACAATGAGATTAATTATGTGATGAATCGTAATTACACCTTCCGTCTAATTACATATTTAAAATAAGCACACATCAATTTCTTATATAGGTACAGAAATATGTTAGTAAGTTTAATATGTTTGTATTTGAATTGCTAAAATCTTCAGAGTCCATCTTATTTTTCTATACCCCTTACTTATTGATGTAGAACTGTACATGGGGGAATTTACTAATAGGTTAAGTAGGATAGAGTCTAGGACGGCACGTTTCAGGGGGCGGAAAAGGGTATCTAACTATAAAATAAAAAATACTTGCAATACGTATCTATCCGTCACACAAAAATTCTTCAACGGTGAGGCCTGCGTTATGAAATTCACACAGTGTACCTATTTAGTCCATTGAAATGTTACATAGGGTTTGCATTTTGGGTATTGGACAAGATTTTTAGCGGCGCGTGAGTGGACCGGTGTAAATTTAAAATTGAGTTTTTGGGGTCGGCGGCCACCCCATTTGGCCGCCATCTTGAAAAGGAGTTTCTAACAGGTTTTGCACTATTATTATAGAATCAAATTCTCTACAATTTTTCTAGAGATACTTTTGTCGTAAATTGAATAATTAAAAGGAGAAGCCTTATAGAAGATAGAAATTTGACACAAAATTTTCTTTTAAGCGCTATATTTTTTTTTTCTTTCAATTTTACCAGAAAACATTATATTTTCTATTAGGCTTATATCTTTTTAATTATTCAATTTACGACAAAAAGTGTCTCTAGTAAAGTTATAGAAAATTCGATTCTTAACAAAAAACCTCTCTACAAATTTTCTGTAAGATTTACCGTTACGGAAATATAGTGCAAAACCTCCTTTTTCAAGATGGCGGCCAGATAGGATACCCGTCGACCCCAACAACTCATTTTTAAACGTACACCTATCCCCCCCCCCCTACGCAACGGAAAAAAATCTTGTCCGACCCAAAATACAAACTTAGCCTAAAGAAATGTAACATTTCAAAGGACTAATAATTGTGCTTCACAAAGCCGAATGAATGTGACTATTTTCAGCTCAGGCGAAGCTGAGCCCAGCAGTAAGTCTTAGATTAATGCTTAAAAAGAAAGTGCGTTTCAGATATAAACATTTTTATAAGTAATATTTATCAAAATTGTTAACAAGACTTTTTTGTGTTTTATTTAACATTTCTACATAAACTCAAAATAAATTTCAATTTGGCATAATTTGAATTAATCGGGAGCTTACCGTACGGCATACGAAATATAATTGCAACAAAATATAGTACTTTAAGTAAACAACGTTTATTTACTTTCGTGGTATAACTCAATAATAATGGATTTTCTTTGAAATTTAATTAAAATGTAATTAACTGAATGATTCGCTGCAAATATGTATTTGAATTATTTATAATTGAAATTCTAGGAAACTAATGTTGCATTTACACATTTCATGTGAATTGATTAGAATAGATTGTAGATTATTATAGACGCTCGACAACGGAGGTGGTTAGCGTGTCAAGTGAATTAATCTTTGAATTAAATTAAACTGACATTATCGAACGCTTTACAATATCCTTGTCAATGAAAGCAAAAACTTACACAAAATAATTGTCAGAAGCAAGTTTTATGCTGAAATGTTTATTTTTTCTTTTTTTCAGTTTGTTCGTAATTTTGACGTGTTGAGCCGATTTACATAGATTTAGTGCTCGTCCTGCTTTAAACATAAAATTATTTGCGGTAAGTTTTTTTCGTTTTTGAATAGGGCTTGAGAATAGCCGAGAGTGTAGCAGTGCTGTTGTTTACATGGCGTAGCTATGGTTCCTCTATTACAAGTCTCCAGTTCCTGGGTTCTAGCCCGAGAGCTGGTAAAAGTGTCAATTGGATTTTCAATTTATTATTAAAAAAATAATGAATTGAAAATATGAATTGGTGCTAGGCCCAAATAACCTTAGCTGTTGGTGGTCTTTGAAAACACACACACACTCGTTTTTGAATAACAGATACACTGCACACAGGCATCAATCAGAAAACGGTCTCAAACAGTTCGTAGGATATCAAAACGTCAAGTTCTATTAAAATAGAAAAACATTTTCACTGATTCCAATATCTCTCGACCACAGTTAAGAGGCAAAAATATTAACGTATTCAAAATGATAACAAAGTCACACAACAAAGGTTCCTTTTTTTACCATTTTGGCACAGAATCCTAATAACTGACGATAATAATATTCACGGACACACTGTATGGTGTCGAATGAATGAATGAATAAATGATTTAAATGTTGCATTGTAAAAAATAATGAAATAAGCTCATTGTTTGATAAATCGTTGATCACAGGTCTCTTAGTGCAAAAGGCAATCAATCACTTAGAAGACTCTAAATAACTTATGGTATGGTATATACATATTGGTAGTGGTACGCAGATATGAGACAAGGTTCTATGTAGATAGAAAGACCGTTTAAATCAGCTGTATTTAATGATTGGCTAGAGAAGATGTTACAGAAACAGCGTTAAATTGATACTGATAGTTATCTTACGGCCATTGACTGAGGTTCTATATTATTACATCTGCTATTATGTCAATCTTATCTTAACGCGATAGTAACCGGATAAAACGTAGCATCTACTTTAAGTAGGGGTATAATACCGTATTTCATAAAAATCAGTTCAGCAGTTGTCGAGCACATGTTAAATATCTATATTTGATTTACATTGGATTCAAATTAAATAGGTATCAATAGTAGGAGACATACGAGTTGTTTTACTCATATAAAAAAGTTATGAGAAAGAGTGGTGGGGGGATTTTTAGTATGATGTCGAGAGTGGTCCCGTAACTAACATACCAAAAATCCCACCCTTCACTCCTTCTGCTAACTTTTTTATAGGGGTAAAACAACTCCTAAATCTCTCTTTTTATGTCTAAGTAGCTTGCATTATTAAATTCTTATAAGTTAAAAATTTAGAGCAACCTATTTCCTATGAATTCCTAAACGGATTTTTACTTCCTACCTCTACTATGGTAGGGCAGTAATGGATTTAGTCCGAAAAAAATATTTCGAGATTTTAACAGATTTTCACGTTTTGAGACCCTAGCAATCGTTTAAGATTATTTTCTGACTGATGTCTGTATGTGTGTGTGTGTGTGTGTGTGTGTGTGTGTGTGTGTGTATGTGTGTGTGTATGTGTGTGTGTGTGTGTGTGTGTGTGTGTGTGTGTATGTGTGTGTATGTGTGTGTGTATGTAGTCAATTTTTCGCCTTCGATATCTTAAGAACGGAACAACATACGGGCATGCCGATTGTTCTATTGTGTTTATCAGCCTTTAACTTAGATCTGATTAGATTTTGAGTCAAATCGGTTTAGTGGATCCTGAGATATTCAAAAAAACGTCCTCAATGTCACGTATTAACATAGGTAAAAAAAAATATAAATGAATTCTAGATGTTATAATATGAAAAAAATGTAAATATTTTTTTTCTCTAAAATGTATAGTTTTCGAGAAAAAAAATATTTTACTAAAAAAAATGAAAATTGTACGTAAATCAAGGTAACCATGATTTTTGCTATATTAAGCTAGCCATCAGTAGATCACCAAACAAAAAAGAGGGCCATGCTTTTTTCAAAGAATAAAAATAAATTGTGTTTTAAAGACCACCAACACCTAAGGTTATTTGGACCAAGTCAAAGAATAAAAAAAAAAAAGAGTGTTTATTTTTTGCAAATATTTACTAGGTGGGAAGTATAGGACTGGTCATCAGTCGAATTTTTTTATTCGGTGTTGAAGGTACTCGTAGCGCGTGTCAAAAAACCCGTAAAATTTGCATTAAAAATGTATGATTATTTCAACTTTGATTGCTTATAACTTTCAAATTTTTAAAGATATCGGTACAGGATAAAAAGTATGATTTGGGCGTTCTTTTCTTTATAAAAATATGTTTTCAATTTAAAATTCGATAATGAACGTAGGAAATTCAGCGGTTGACAACGTTTTAACCATGGGTTTCGAAGGAGACGCCGAGTGGTTATTTTTTGGAGAGGTCGAGCTCGTCTTTCTGTTCGAAATTTTATCCGCTTTGAGATTTATAATGACCTTTCTTTTCCTAAAATAAATAGTTCTCGAGGTTTTTGCAAAAATACACTTTTGGGGGAAATTTCAACCCCATAAAAAATTGAGCAGAGGGAGCTTGAAGGGTGAGATTTTCAGTAGTTTGTAAGAGGACCAGCCTCGACAATTCGCCGCAAAATCACATTTGTTAATTCGATTTTCCTCCATATTTTCTATTTCGCCCAGATTATAATATTACCTATTCCAGAAACAATTTTTTTCAATGTAACAACTTTAAAACCGTTACCTTGCTTTTGGCTAGATTTCAGTAAGCTTACTATTTTCATTAACTTGAATCCAATATAAATCAAATGGAGCTACTTAACATCTAAAATCAATATGTCGATTGAAATCAAACGCACTGTATGAGAAATAATGTGTTTCTCTTTATTATTTCGTTGTCAAACCAAAATCTACGCGAAAAATCCTAGCCGAAAAGCTAGTACGAGTATTTTAATATTCTAGTTTAGTATACGTGTTCCCCACTCTTTACAATGACCCTTTTTCATGAAGTACGAAAAATTTCTCACTAGCAGCGCTAGTGGTACGGTAGGTACTGTTCACTGTATGAATGTCCATTTACGTACTGTCATACATGTAAAAACAGTATCAAAAAAAATGTTTTTAACACAAGGCGACGAGCTAGGAGCAAAATTAAAATTTCCAAATGTCAAGGATAATAATGTAGCAACATTAAAACGTTGGCTATCTTGCCGTAATTTAAGAATTTCAGGGAAAAAAATGAATTAATTGACAGGTCAGAATGCTAGTTTATATTAAATATCTGGGGGCCGAGCTTTGCTCGGATGAGTTCAATAAAAACAGTACTTAATATGCTGTGAGATATTATTTTCTCAGAATATTATTCCGAAACGAATTTATTTCTGGAACATAATTTAAAATAAATGTTTCTGATATTTTAACTACCTATGTGTATTTTTAAGCGTAAAAACTAAGTATCAACTTGAATAAAGCATTTTTTCCTGTAAATATTATTTAGGTCGCCATTTTCAAATCTACCGCCGTTATTGTTTTGTTGACTGAAGAACTCGCAAAAACCGATTTTCATAGATTGAATATCTTGTAAAAATGTTCGAATTAGATGAAATTTTGCTCGCCCGTTGCCATTTTAACAATCCAATTTTAAGCATTGATACTAAATATCAACTTTATCGAAGTAATTTTTCTCTGTGATGTCATCTTAACAACATCCAGTAAATTTCAAATATTTTTTTTTGTATAGGTACCTACTGAAAAACTCACAAAAATCGATTCTTTTAATAACTAACGTCAGACTATAACCTGCGCAAAACTTTGTTTGCATGTATCTTTACCATAGTTTTTAAAAATCGATGTGTTTTGATATACATGCCTGCGGTGCTAGAAGTGCGGCCCTTTGGGCCGCCGTGCCAATTTTTAGATACGCAAAACTTTTTTGTATGTATCTTAACAATAGTTTTTAAAAATCGATGTGTTTTTACACAGACCCGCGGCGCCAGAAATTTTATCACTATTTACATATTGTGCAAGGCACTTCTTATATTATAGTGTTCATTTACAATTTTAACACTTGTGATATATTATATAAAATCTATGTAGAAATAGACTTCGAATCAATCTGACTTTAATTGAGCGAGTTATAATAAATAAAAAACACCTTTTTTTTAATTGCTCCCCTCTGGAACCAAAATTCCTACCTAGATCGATTTCTCGCCCCGAAAAATCCCCATTCTGTAAATTTCATCAAAATCGTAAGGCTGAGGCTACCCGTTACATTGACGCCGTTTCCGACCAGATCAGATCCGTATTATTGTCGGATGTGAACAAACACCAGTAACCTTATTGAAGTGGCTACAGTTATCACTTCAGACCGCGCCAGATGTCAGATTGCAACAGACACGTTCCGACGGTCGGACGATGTTTGATATTTTCGTCAGACTACGGCCGTACATTTGACAGTTTTCAACAAACAGTGTTGTGTATTCTAAATTTATGCTAGCTATTATTACCATTTTATTTAAAGACGTTGTTAAATATCAATTGTGAGTATGGACAAATCACTTTTAATTGATCTAATACGTGAAAATCCTCCTATTTGGGATAAAAGATTTAAGATACCACAACAGGGACGTGAAAGGTCTTTTGTGGAGAGATATTGGCGAAAAAATGAATCTTTCAGGTATGATTTAAAAGTATAATAATTTGTTTAATCTATGATCAGTAGTCCATAAATTGAAAGTAAATTAGCTCTGATCGATTTCAACGCATTGTTGAAGTTTGTTTTGTTTGTTGTTTATAATAGGGCTCGGAATTTTTCAAATTAAAGTATTCGAATATTCATTTAAACTTCTATTCGAATAGTTAAAACTAATAAAAACTGAAAAAGGCCCAAAATTTCGCTGTTTTTTGGATTTTTACAAAGATCCGGCAGTCTGCCGAGATCGAAATAGTCACGGCCCTCACTACACTGGTTTCCCAACAATTTTTAAAACAAACAATGCTGGGCAGTCATAACAAATAGCATAACTATTGTTATTTGTTAAATGATTGAAAAAAAATACATTATATTTCTGGAAAAATTGTTATCTCTATCGCTAATCTAAAATCATAAATCGCATATTGAAATCAAAACATAAACAGAGCAATGAGCAATAATTGGCGACAAACGATACTTAGCCAAAAACAAAGAACAGCTGTTGTATAAATGTATAATAAATGTTATTGTTGAACAACGATAAAAAATAATAAAAGTAGTGCATTTTGATTTTCATTTGAATCCGGAAAGAAGCTAACTACAGTCTATGACAAATATTTAAATATCCAAATATTCAAAATTTGCACATCAAAAATTATTATTGTTCAACAAAGAAAAACTGTTTAACGTACTTACCTATACATATTTTAAATAGGTAATATAAAAATAACATACCTATTTATTTAAATAATAGCTAAAACTACTTACATAATTATGTTTAGATTTTATTGTTGTAATTTTTTTACTTTTCAAATAATTACTGATTATTTTAATAAGTTAAAGATTGACTGTCAAAGTAATTTTGACATAAATAATGAAAATAGTTTGTTTTTTCCAAAGCCTACTCACAATACGACACTGTTTTATGACGTTAAAAAACTGTTTTTTAAAATGATAAAATCGATAAGAAAACGAATTTTTCCAGGGATGAGACCTAGCTAGATCGATTTTTTGCCCCCCGAAACCCCTTTTCGGTAAATTTGATCAAAATCGTTAGAGCCGTTTTTGAGAAAATATTTATATATATACATATATACATATATACATAGATACATAGGTATATATATACAAGATTTACTCGTTTAAATATAGGGGGATTAATAATATAGGGGGATTTTATAGTTGTATTTTCGAACTCAAATAACAGACGTTCAAAATAATAATAAGTTTAAAACTTATTTCAGAACGAAATATGAGCCAAATATACTAACTTGGTAATTAAGACAATTCAATTAATAATAATAATATTATTGAATTTTATTGATGTAACAAATTAAGGTTTTATTTTAAAATCAATATACATTTATTAAGTTAACTACCTATATAAATTATGATTTTATGTTATTAGTTTATCATTTACTGACCGTTTTATATGTAAATTTTGTTATTTTTTATTTTGTCAAATTCATTCTCAATTTATCACATACGTCAATGTGACGTTTTAGGAATTGTATAAAAAACACGTTTTCATCTGGATATCGATTATATCCGAAGCGTGGATCCGAAGTATAATTAGCAAAACTACAATGTTATGTGAGCATTGTGGTTATTTAAAAACATTTTTTTATTTGTTTAATAATCTTAAACAATTAAGTTATACCACTAAAATGACACGACGCATATGGAGAATAAATAATGTCTGTACCCAGCACAAGGTCTGCCTCTCGTGGATAATTGAATAAACTACTCTCAAGAAACTGTCTCATTAATGTCATATTTTCTATGGCTGACGTGAGCTTACCTTCTAAATATCCGTACACCTTAGATGTAACACGCTAAAGCAGCCGGCTGAAGCAGAGCATGTTTAATGGCCGCTCGTGAATTTAGACAACTGCCAAGAAATCCAGACAAATAGTTGTACTAGCAGTCGGGATAACACGTTGGCTTGTGCAATATATGTGTGTCGGTAGGTAGGTAGGTAGAGGTACTTACGTACAACACGGTTCCGTTTCCGCGGGCCCGTGTTGTTCGCGGCTCTAAGGCTTCGCTTTAAATTATGGCATTAAAACGTTGTTTTTCGAATAGTCGCCCCAAATCTCAGTTACTTTTTTAAACTGACTGTTTTTCTTTATGTTTCTTTGTTTATTTTAATTAATGTCACAAAAAGTCAAAATCATAGTTTTTTGGTAACACAAAATAAAACTGCCACAGTAGTCCAGCAAAATGGTATATTTTGGTATGCAAAAGGTCAGGTAGTTTTGATCTTTTGATATACTGTGTGCCTGTACTTTAACCTTGCGCCACATCTTGGTATCGACAAAACATCAATATTTTTACCTTTTCTATGTTTTTTCAAAATATCTCCTGAATGGTTGGTTTTACAGAAACAATTATATCCTTCTCAAATTTAAACTAGAGTAAATTTGCTAACGTTTGAGCCAATTAAAAAAAAAATAGTTCAGGAGATTTTAGACAAAAAACGACGAAAATCACAATTTTCGCAAATCGTCATTTTTTATAGTATTGCGTGCAATCTTGTGATTTTCAAAGTGATAAGAAATGATAAATATAAGTGCAATTTGTGAATTTGTGATTGGGCCGATACGAATCCTAAACAAAGGAATTTCGTTGAAGGGGAACGGATTCTCAAAGACGGACATATAAAATGTGCAAAAAATAGAGAAAAAGTAGTGAGCTTTACGGCATATTGCTTAAAAACATCAAAATTAAAAGAAAATGTAAACACATAACTACAACATTGTTATATTGTAACTAGCGGACCCGTCCCGGCTTCGCTCGGGTGGTATGAAATTATGATTTAATAGCGGTCACCCATTACTCCGCTTACGTATATTTAGTATAGCTGATCCGGCAAACGTTGTTAATAATTTCTAGGAATAATTACATTACTCACTCGCTTCGCTCGTTCGTTTGAATTTTATTAATACAGTACTCACTCGCTTCGCTCGTTCGCTTGAATATTATAAATACACTACTCACTCGCTTCGCTCGTTCGCTTGAATATTTTCGCCTACTCACTCGCTTCGCTCGTTCGCCATATATGTATATATATATGTATATAAATGCATATATATATGCTTAATATAAAAATCGCGATTAAAAATCAGGGGTTGATCGTATAAGGGTGAAAATTTAGAGTTGTTTGTATTTTTCAATGCTCAATCATGAAAAAATTAAAACAAAAAATTTTGTCAAAAAAATAAAAAAAAAAATTTTGGGGTGGACCACCCTTAACATTTAGGGGGATGAAAAATAGATGTTGTCCGATTCTCCACCCTACCCGATAAGCACACAAAATTTCATCAAAATCGGTCCAGCCGTTTCGGAGGAGTTCAATAACAAAAACCTGACAATTTTATATATTAGATAAAAATCAGGGGTTGATCGTATAAGGGTGAAAATTTAGAGTTGTATGTATTTTTCAATGCTGAATCATGAAAAAATTAAAACAAAAAATTTTGTCAAAAAAATAAAAAAAAAAATTTTGGGGTGGACCACCCTTAACATTTAGGGGGATGAAAGTAGATGTTGTCCGATTCTCCACCCTACCCGATAAGCACACAAAATTTCATCAAAATCGGTCCAGCCGTTTCGGAGGAGTTCGGTAACAAAAACCTGACAATTTTATATATTAGATAAAAATCAGGGGTTGATCGTATAAGGGTGAAAATTTAGAGTTGTATGTATTTTTCAATGCTGAATCATGAAAAAATTAAAACAAAAAATTTTGTCCAAAAAATAAAAAAAAAAATTTGGGGTGGACCACCCTTAACATTTAGGGGGATGAAAAATAGATGTTGTCCGATTCTCCACCCTACCCGATAAGCATACAAAATTTCATCAAAATCGGTCCAGCCGTTTCGGAGGAGTATAATAACGTACACCGTGACACGAGAATTTTATATATTAGATAAGTAATCTCAAAATATATTTTGTATACAATATATCGTTAGTGCTAAATTTGTTGTCATCAGTGATTTAACTATTGTAGTTCAGTATGATAATGAGTACATCTTATTATTAATATAAAATATTTTTTTTAATTCATAAATACAGTTTCTTCACATTTCATTAAAAAATCATTTGCTGCAATAATACCATGATATTAGAAAACGCCGCTGATTTCCATTTTCTATAAACTTTTCGTTTATTTTACATGTTTTATTTTTGTAACAAACAATTTCACGATAAATTTACACTGTTAGCATGTAAATTTTCCCCTTATCAGTGTAACATTTTCTACCACCAGATGTCATATGCCCATTTGACAGATCCCAATATATCAGTCATTATTTAAGCTACAGGGCCTATTTTGGGCTCAAACTGTAGCAAATTTACTCTAGTTTAAATTTGAGACGGATAATTTTTTCTGTAAAGCCAACCGTTCAGAATATATTTTGAAAAAAACAAAGAAAAGCTCAAAAATGTTGACGTTTTGTCGATGTGGCGCGTCAAAGTCGAAAATTTGGATTTTATTGTACAACACTAACAACGTATCAAAAAATCAAAACTACCCGTCCTTTTGCACAGCAAACCCCTATTTTCTGACGGATTTACCGGAACACAGGTATTAATTTTCAACTTACTAGGAAGTGAGAAGGGATCAAATTTGATTTTTTTTGTTAAAAAAGTTAAGAATTAGTAGACGTTAACTTAGTAAAAAATGTATCTATTCTTTTTGTAAGAGTCTGGAATTTCAAGAAATGTCTTATCTGAAAAAAAGATTCGGAAACACTAGTTTAGGTTAAAAGAGAGATGGTGGTTTCTTATATATATCTTTTTTATATGTAAGCGATTTTCTTGTAATTAACAACGTCTGTAAAAGAAGAATGGCGCTACATTTATTTCGTTCATTCGTTTAGATCGATTTGTTATACAATAATTTAGACACTGGACTATATACGGCAACATACGCGTATATATCCGCTAGCTTAAGATGAGCGACGCATTGCAGAAACAGCACTGCTGCATTTACTCACTTCCGGTTGCAATTAACTATTATGCAGTGTGATTCAGAAATAGAGGCGCAAAAAATTTCCACAAATCAAATAAGTTTAAATAATTACTATCCTAAAATATGAAAGAAATCAGCAGGTTCATTTTCGAGAAAAAAAGGAAAAGTTTTATTAGAAAAATAATTGTACCTGCCACTGGCAAATTAAATTTCATAGTATACATTCGTTAAAGACTTAACTAAATACAAACCTTTATCACTGATTATGTAACTTCTATAAAATAAACGCATAATTTTATTATCAGTTGTTACCGGTTGTTCTGCCCTGATATTTTATTATACGGTGAAACTGGCGTATATTCTGGAGAATCACACAGACGGTATGCTAACTGTTTTCCCGGGTGTCGTGTCCCTGTGCAACATTTGTAAATTTGTTAATTCCGTTGTTTTATAATGTTTCCAATGTTTTGTGTAAGTACATATGTGTGTTATACTTTTACCTTTAATTTTGCGTTCGATTTGAAATTATACAACAAAAGATAAAAATTTATATTATATTCTCGCCCAACGCTTTTAGTTTTAGAAGTTTATATAAATTTTCTGGAAGCTTATTGTACTCTTTTTTGTATCTACATATTTTATAAAAGTTTTTTTATATTAATTTATTTTTATTATAAGTCATATAAAAACATTAAAAGTTTGTCATGTAAAACGATACTAGAATTTCGTATATGCAGGAAGTAATAATATAATTAAATTTTTAATTCAACAATTCCTGTCAAATATTATTTAATTTGTTCAGACTTGAAATATAGAATTTACTCAGCTGTGAACAAGTGGGAGATATGTCGAATCGGCCAGCTATACGAACGGCCACGAAAACGACGGTACAGTATAAGAGGGGCAAGAGGCGGTGTACCCTGGTGGCCCCCACGGCGAGATTAATTACCGCCTGGCTTTAATTGTGCAACGCGCTCGCACTAATGGATTCTCTCGTCTTCTTGTCCCGATGCCATCGAGTTGAATAGAAAGACTCACACGCCCGCTGTACTCTGCCGTTGCAGCTTCATCTGTCGAAAGTTTAGGCTGCATGCACACTAGAGATGGGCAACTCCGAAGTTCGACAAAATAGCGACCAATTCGATTGTTTTAATAAAGTCGACGCTTTTAAACATAACACTAAACACGGGCGTTTTCACGCTTACGCGGAGGCGACCGTAGCTCGTAAACTACCCACCTATAATAGATAAAATTATTGTGAAGACCCGAGTTGATGAAGGTTTTCGATTTTTTTACATAAATGAAGTTTATAATAGTATATTGTGTAACTAGTGTGCTAAATACATCTTTATACGTCAGGCGCGATATTTTCAGCACAAGTAGTAGGCGACCACACACGAGCCTTGGCGAGTGTGCATCGCGAGCTGCATACGAGTGCTGAAAACATCGCGCCTGACGCATAAAGATTTAGCACACGCGTTGCACACTATACTTTATATAACACATGCATGGTTTTAGACTTTAATTGAATTAAAAAAACAGTAACATAATGGTTCATTATGCAACTGTTTTTCATTGTAGCAAACAGACGCTAATGACCTCTGTTGTCGAGCGTCTACAATTCACAATTCATTCATTCATTCATTCATTGTAGCACTGAAAAGCGTTGCATAATGGATCATTATGTAGCTAGTTACATAATGAACCATTATAGCACTGAAAAGCGTTACAAAATGGTCACTAGTCAATAAACGGCTATTTAAGGTGCGCAAAACAGATACGAATAAACACTACAAGCGTGCATGTGTTATATAAAATCATTTTTTTAACATTTAAATGGAATTTGCAATGTGAATGAATGTAGTATGTGCATAGTTAGTAGGTTAAGTTTATGCAATTAAATTGATGCTCTACAAAAAAGGCCTAGTGCATTTTTGCCGTATCTAGTACCGATACCTGCTGCACGAACGGCGAGAAAAACTTCATCCTCGAAACTGCAACAATTGTTTTCTAATTGTTTAAACAAATTGAGAGCCCTTAAAAGTATTCGCAAAGGCTATTCTTTTCAATCTAAATTGAATGGCACCAGAAATTTTTTTTTCTGGAACCAGAAAATTAATACGAGTCAATTGAAGATCGAATAATATTGCACTGGGCTAGTAAAAAAATCTATTTGAATGTAAAATACAAATAAAGTGCAAAAAAACTACTGTACCAATTGTAACCAAAGGTATCATATCAAAATGTTGGTGATTATAATGGGGTTGACCCACTAACTTTTTTTATTTTTTTAATCGCCAGTGTTTTGGAATTTAAGGCTATCAAATTTTTCGGAATTTTTAGAGACTCGGAAAGGTCATAAAAAAATAATAAAGTTGAAAATTGTTGGTTGGATGACGTCATAGGACTAGGTTCGCGCATTTTTCTAACAGCCAATAAGAGTAAAGCCAGCAGGAATGAAATTAGACTGTTGTCATATTTACAACTGTCAAGCACCTGTCAAGCGTCAAGAAGCGTTTTTTAGTGTTTTTGTTAATTCATACATTCAAATATCTATTATTATCTATTAGTATTATTTTTATACCTACATTATTTTCAGACGTTTTTGCTGAGAAATTAATACGGGGGAGAATAACGAAATTTGACATTTCACATCACAACGACGATATTTTGTCATTTCCATTGTACGCGTCTTCTGATTGGCCCTTTAATTACTAGCGACAATTTTAAATTACTGTAAAGTTAAAGAATAATAATATTAAACGCTTCAAAATTCCTACCAAAAATGTATATTAATTTTAAACCTAGAGTGCAATGATATATCCGTAAAAACGAACAGCCACGTTCAATATAGTGGGTCAACCCCATTCTAATAAAATATGTAAACAGGTAGACATTGTATTAGCCGGTACATAATGTCCTTTTAGCCACAAAAGCTTGTAAAAGCACACTTAACGATGTAATAAACGATAATTTTAATGACCATCTGATTGTTTATCACAAGCTTTTGTTATTAGAGTTTTCATTCAAATAGCTTTTTGTGGTCGCTTAATAAATTTAATACCAATTTCAAATGTTTATCAGATGCTTTTGTCATTTTGTATTCCAATAGCTTTTTGAAGTATTGTTCTGTATAATATACCGTTCTAGATGAACAACTATATTAGTTAATAGAAATATTATTTTTCGAAATAGTATAGTAATATAGCTGTTTTATCTTTTGCATCGAAATATCACTAATGAGTAAATAATGCGTGGCATTCAATATTACAGCTTTAATATAGTACATCCCATATAAAAAATATGTTTTGTCGTACCCACTATAAAATAACTGCTTTACATGCATATACGTATGCATGTAAAATCACTTTTGACAGACAGGTGAGCGGGAACGTATCTTTCCCACACTAGTATAGGAAAGTAAGCCATGTCCATAGTGATTTATGTTTATTCGTCCTGATAGACTCAAATTACTCTTAGAATGGTACCGATACGTCATCAATGTATTGGCCTCAAACATCAAAAGGCCACCTAAAAAGAGAAAAAAGCAAAAAAAAACTTTTTTTGTTTTGTTTTTTTTTCAGTAACCCTTTGCACATTACGCCACTGGGTCAGGTAGGCGGCGTCCAGATACACAGGCGTTTTCTGTCAATGACGTAGCGGTATCATTCTTAGAGTAATCGGATTCTACGCCTTTCTATACCTACTGACAGCTACGCTCGGCCTACTATAGAAGTGAAGTTGGCGACATAAAATGAACTGTCAACATTTTTTGAAAATGAAGTATAAAGCAGCTATTTTATAGTTATCAAAATAATTCTTTTAATCTACGTTTGGAATTTTTTTTTGTTTAGGTGCTTGTTGGCACGTCGTGGCAACATTAAACATTTTTTTAAAGAAACTGGTACGTAGATGTAAAAAGGTTTGCCATCCCTGATAATAATTTTTAACAATCATGATTCAGAAATTATTACACAAGAAAGAAAATCAACATTTTCTTTTCAAATTTCTGAAAACAAAAATTACTTCTCTGCGACTCTTTCAAAGTGCGCAATTTGGCCTTTAAATAAAATTATTGTTACAGTTGTCTTGGCACAACCAAGAAAAACAAATTAAAAGTGATGCTGGCAAGAATGTGTATGTAGCTTTACCAGTACCAGTTCACAGACTGAGTAATGATCTTTTCGTCTTCATATAGATCTTTTTTGACTATATAAGGTATCTATGTTTTTAGGGTTCCGTACGTCCGAACGGAACCTTATTACTGAGTCTGCGATGTCTGGCCGTCTGTCACAAAGCTCTAACTCACAAACGGTAAGAGGGAGCTAGTTGAAATTTTCACAAATTGTGTGTTGTGGAATGGATCCTGGTAAATAATTAATAATTAGAATTAAAAAATCAATTATTTTAATAAATTAATGTTTTTATTTTACTATACTATTATTTACTACATGTACATTGTACATGTATTTACTACACTGTACTACCTATAAAGGTACGTGCAGTATGGAGCTGGGATTCTAGAAAGTAGCGTAGATCATAGCAGGGCTTGCTTAAATTAATGCATTGTTATACTTATATGCGAGCGTACACAACGAAGCAGTGAGTGTAGCAGGTATAAGCGCTGTTACAAGAACTGCTAGATACAAGAATGTATCTCACCATTCTTTCAGCGCGCTGACTACTACAATCAACGTGTGACAACTGTCAAATGGCCGTTACAAGTTTCGCAATGGATGTGTCTAGTTTAATAACTGAAATTTTGCCAGTTTTTATTTAATTTGTTTTGAGTTTTTTCTAAGACGTATTTAAAAGTGTTAGGTTTCATACGTAAATATTCAAAAAACCGGTTTGGGTAAAATTTTAATTCTTGGTATAAATGATGAAATTCGCCAATCGACAAACTCAATTAAAAAATCAAGGTTCTATAGGTCAACGGGCTAGTACCCTATTAATAGGTTTTGATGAATGAGTTAGTATCAAAATACGTGATTTTTAAAAGTCCGTATCTTTTTATTGCATTGAGCTAGAAGCATGAATTTCTTACAGGACTATGAGGTTGTAGACCTTATAGTATTTGATATTAATTTCAATTTGACACCTATAGCTGCTCTTGAGAAAAGGAATCTTGTCGGAACCCTAGAAATTAAGTTTGTCACGTAATATTTCCACATAGAATTAGAAATTAACAATTTTCAGATTTTTTCCTTTACTTGTGCTATGAGATCTTCCTTCGTGCCAAATTTCAAGATTCTAGGTCAACGGGAAGTACCTACCTTATAGATAAATTAATAGATTTATACGGCTGAAATGCAACTGAAAATTTTTTTTCGTTGGAAAGCAGCCAATTATATAATTATATGAAGATTCACTTCTATAACATAGCTATATTGAATTAACACTCGCATGTGGTGAAAATCTATTGATTCCTAAACATATAAGGAGAATGTTAGATTAGTATTCATGTCACGGTTGAGTAAATGTAAGCTCATTCCACCGCGAAAGTCGAAAGATTCAGATTAGAATCCTGACTATGACTATGGTTGGTAAAATGATTTTTTCCAATATGTTTGGAATCAATTATATAATTGGCTGCTTTCCAACGGAAAAAAAATTCTACCTTATAGGTTTTGACTCGGGTTTTGATAATGGTCGTATTTTGATGAGGGAGTCACAAATAACGTGATTTTTTAAAATCTTTTGATTGCATTAAGTTTATACAGAAGCTTCATTTTTTCACAGGAGTATGGGATTGCAGACCTTTAATATTTGATATCAATTTCAACTTGATACCTCTAACCGTTCCTGAGAAAAAAGGTCTCGACCAGCAGACAAATGGACAACAAATTAATGATTCTAAAACCTCGAAAAAATATTATATACACTGAATTCTTTTTTCAAAAGATGTCCTTCGGAAAACGTTGCGGTACAACAAGAACTGAACTCTTCAATGCACCCGATTTTTTTTTCTTTTGGAAATATGAAAGGAGCTATTTTTGGAAACGTCGTTACAGCTCAGTACGCCGATGTAGGTACCTTTAAAGACTATGTCTGCTGTCTGAAACGAAGCTTCACAAAACAAGCAACACGTGATGACGTGTGTGTGCATACGACATGTTCTCTGTGTGTCACATGACATATGATGACAATATTTCATCAGCTCAAGGGAAAATGATGAAGCTTTGAAGGTTGCCGTGCAACGTATCTACAGGATGTCTGTTTGATCGAGTATTACACGAAAATTACTGAACTTAGGAAATTACAGCGTACCGTATTTAAGATCAATCCAACTTAGATCTTGGCTAAATTTCGTATTGGAAATTCAATTGATCACTATGCTACTACATCAGCGTTCCCAGATGATTATTTTACCAAATCGGGAATTTTAGGCCCAAAAAGCGGGACACAATTTTTAAATGAAACTTTTAAGTCTCGTTTTTTTCGTTCGGTTACGCATGTCGAGGTCACGTCATGTCACGTTCAATCGAAGAATCGCCCCAACACTATTGTAAAACACTGCGTCATCCCAAGCAGACAACTTAAGGTATATATATCATAAATATAGCAGTACACACAACGGTATGCGTGGCGTAAGGGTATCGCAGCTGTTTTATACGCAGTAGGTCGCTGGTTCGAACCCGACGGCAATGTTAATTTTAGTTTTATATCTTTAACTATCCCATATTCCACTTGATATTTATTTACTTATATTTTTTTTCTATTTTTAATATATTTTCTCTATATTTATTTTTTATTTTAATATTTTATTATCATAAAGTCAAACTTAGCGAGGTGTGCACTTTTTTCTTTGCAGAGTTTAAACCACGTAAACAAAATTATATACTTTCGACGATTTCGATTAAATGCGTTTAGGGTTATGGCAAAAAGTTTTACTTGCACCGTGGTTTCATAAAACCGCACCCTAGTTTTAAAATTTATATTTCATTTTTATTTACATTAAGAAAGCATTTATATTGAAAAAAATAATTTTAAATACCTAGATATTTATTTTTTAGAAACTAGTCAACATTTTTGAGATTTTAGTGCTATTTTCTTCTATAAAAAAATTAAATTTTAGCTAAAAAATCGGATGCATGTTTAAAATAAACAACACTGGAAAGGGTGCATTCCACTTGGCGACCATTTCGCCCACTACGCTCGCGCCTTATGGCCGCGTTCATTACGTTTGATCGTTGTAAGCGTTGCGATCGCCAAGTGGAATGCACCCAAAATGATGCATTGACGTCATTAAACCGTTCACCATTATAAGTTTATATTTATAATGCAACATTATGATAGGTAGAATAGAGTATTTTCAAATTAGTACTTAGTTAAGAATCTAGTCCTCATCTGAGTAGTTTTCTATTTAGCTTTCGAGTGCATCGACCACGTGCGAGAACAGATACCATCGACAATAATTTGTGAGCTTTGAATCGTTGATCTTGATCTATACTTTCTACGCTAATAATCCCAGTTGTCGAGCGTCTATAATCCACAATCTCGAATTCATCTATGCATGCAGACAAGCACACTTTTCATAATCGAGTAGGTATATTTAGGTTTTTGTAATCGAATACTGGCCCATCAAATATGAAGTATTGTATTTTAGAATTTAGATAACAAAACAAAATGTATATGCTTAGCTTTGATGACGCACAAGTCGATTATGTTTTACTATGAAATTGTTTATCAGTCAGTTTTGAAAATATAATAACATGTTGCCGACATGGAAATTTTTTTTCTACACCTGAATTTGCGTGTTATAAAAAGTAGGAACGTGTTGTTTATTTTAAATTTTCACCACATTGTTAATGTAAGCCTTAGGCCATTATCTCAACTCAAATATTAGATTTAGAAATGATAAAAATCGGTACCTATTGGGTATAAATTCGTCGTATGAATATAAGAATAGTACACCACTTGAAATAATGTGTTTAAAATCTCATCAAAATTTTAACAGAATCTTCGTCTGCATTTCATTTTCTTAGAAGGCTTTCTAGTTTTTTATATGATACTAGACAGGAGAAAGCGTTTCTAGACTTTTTGTGCATCTCTGTACACGATTTTTATGAAACTTGATACACTATACAGGGTATATCAAAGAATTGAGAGCATGGGGTAACCATTGTACCTACTGAAAATCATTAAGGATCAATGGTTGCGTTGCTCTTTTTTCATGAAAAAGACATGATAATGAGGGCTACCATATTTTCATTCATCAGATAGCACTAGTGGCAAGTACGGTATACGTCAAACGCTTACATTTTTATTCATCAGATGTCGCTAGTGACGCTAGTGGCAAGTAAGGTATGTCAAATGTTTAGAGATTATAACGGTTTGTGTTTAGTGATTCTTCATTTATTCAAATTATTAAGGAAAAAATAATTAAATAAATACAAAACTGCGATTTGGCCGTTAAATGATTGTTTGCAGATACTGCACTTGCTAGTGACAATCAGGTGGGCAGAAAACATCAGCAGTACTGGCATCAAAGTGACGTATGCCTCACTTGTCAGTGGCGCTATCAGATGGTAGAAAAAATCCTTTTTAATTTAATTAGCCATGTATATTCTATCTTTGTCGCACTACTCATTTTGTTTATGTCTTCCTTGTTGCACTCATTAATTTTTTATGTTTTCAGCCCCATGATACACCCTGTAAATAAGTTCCCATACTTACAGTAAGTATATTAAAATACGTTTTAAGTGACCACGTTTGGGATAAGATGAAGTTCCTGCAAAACTGACATTAACCTGAGTGAATCTATGGGTAAATTTTCATTAACACAATCGAAGCCGCAATAAAAGTTAGTAAAATATGAGTTCATATCAGAATGCATCCATTTTAGAGCGTAAACTACACGGGCGAATTTTCCGCGGCGTTTTTAACGCGGCGAATTGCACGTACAATTCGAAACCATGCCTATATACAAACGAGCGAAACTAGACAAACAGAATATACGTCGCGTTTTTGTTTTTAAATTCCGTCAACGTGATCGAGTTCAATGCTTCTAATTGCGTTGATATCTTCACCGCCTTAACACGCTATAAACGAAAAACATCGTTTAGTGAGGGGCAAACTAAACGAGGTGACGGATCATCGACGGATGTACAGTTTGGGTAAAAAATATGTGTCGAAATATCCTGTTGATAGTCTATGTCTCTTAATATTGTATGAACCCACCAACTTCGTTTTTTCCTTCTGTTCTTTAAAAATAAATTTGCACATAAAACGGCAGCGCAACCTAACTTCCTAACACAGTGTGGATCCATTTTGTAACTAGCAAAAAGTTGTATTGTTTTGCGTGAATGTACTCGACGGAAAAAATGCTTTCTGTTTTGATACGTAAAATTCAGCGGAAATCTCGTCGCGATGAGAACGACGCCGCGGAAAATCCGCCCGTATGGTTTCGCTCTCTATAAAAGAAACATTGAGTTGATTGTGTTTTAAAGACCACCAACAGCTAAGGTTATTTGAGGCTATCACCAATTCATATTTTCAATTCATTATTTTTTTTTATATAATAAATTGAAAATCCAATTGACACTTTTACCAGCTCTCGGACTAGAACCGGGAACTGGGGACTTGTAATAGAGGAACCATTGAGTTGATAAATCTTCGATTTACTAGAAGTATTTGACACGCTAGGTACTATGGTGTAAGAGAAATTTTAAAATCACACGCAAGAAAAAGTAATAGCGTTTTGATAAATTACTTCAACACTATAATATTATATAATAGCTCTAACGATTCAACTATGCTCTATAATTATCAGTGTCAGCTGTCAATCATCCAGCTATTGTTTTAAGGCTAGAAAGTAGGTAAACGGTGTTGTTTACATTATTATCGCATTTACTTATATTAAGACATCTCTGCCATCATTCTCAATATGTTATACATTAGCATTAAATTTGTTAATAATATAACACTGCTGACTGTTAGGCTCGGTGTTACCCGTGCCCCCTCCCCCATCAAACTCTCTAGTTGAAATCTTATACACAAGATTTCGAGTTTACTGTACGCTTGAAAGCTATTAGAATTTATGTCAAACATTTTCTGTTAGGTATCTAATTATTTGGTTAATTAAGATTTTGTCATCGTAAATTCTATACACTTCCAAAATTTAACTGATTTTTTCGAAACAACTTAACTTCTCAGTGTAATTTCGTTTTTTTGTGTAGATTAAGGTATTTTTAGTGTATTTGCCATATGGCACATACACTATTGGCGTCGGTCGGATGGCGGGACCTAGGGGTCGGACCAAAATTTCTCGACGTTTCATAGCCTCCTGAGTCCTGAACAATTTGGCACTATTTTTGGAAATGTCTATTTATATATGTATGTATATTTATATATGTATATATGTGTGTGTGTGCGGGCTATAACTTTCGAAAGAGTTAATTTTGACGAAATTAGGTAGGCACGTTGAAATCCATCACCGCACGAAGCGTATTTATATATAATGGGCCCAATCGGACCATTTTAAGGGTTCAAAATGTTTTTGGGCCCAAAAATGCCGAAAAAATTGTCAGAATCGTTTCAAAATTGAAATGTAACCCTTTTGTAACGATTAAAATGTACTGCTAAAATTTTAATAAAATCGGCCCGACAGGACCGGACTTACAAATTTTATGAAAACACTAGTTTGCGGATAATGCTTTACTTACTGAAGGGTGTATTTAATTTGGTACCGAGGTTGCATTGATAAAAATATTGAAATTAAGAAAAAAAATATTTTTTAAGGGATGCATTAAAGGGTTAAATTTTTTATTTTGTCCAAAAACAAACTTAAGTTCATATAATAAAGTCACAATGCCAGTATTAGCAAATACACTATATTGTCGGCAGGGTTTTGGCACTGCGACCCGAGTTTTCTATATTTATACACGGAAAAACGGATTTCTAGAATTTTTATTTGTCTGTTTTTACTAGCTTCACACGAATGATCTATTATGACGAAACTAGTACACAGTTGGTATCCAAATTAGGTACTTTTTAAGGTACTTTTTAATCCGCTTACGCTTAGTACGTAACTGACTCTGCAGGCAAAAGTTCGTATACGTAAGAGCTCTAGTTCACATTAGCCGGATGCCGGAACGATTTTTTATCGGGTGCCCTTGTGGCTTATTAGTTTATATGGCATAGTTCACATTTATCCGACACGATTAAATTCCTCTCCGGCATGTTTTCCCGGGTGGTTTGTCACCGCAAGCCGGACAGTAAAAAATCGGGTATATAGTTTCTTATATCTCTGTTCACACTTGCCGGACGGACATACTGCATCTATGCTATACAAATCAATCGTGTAGCGTTCTGTAGTCACAACGCAAGGAAGCTCGCACGCAGAACGGTTGTTTTTGTACGTGAATTAAAAATTGTGGACGTATTACTGATAGAGAAAAAAACTCTGGTCTTTCAATTCACCCATCAACACTTGGAAAGTTCCTACAGAAAATCTCTCTACTAAGATTGGGTGCACCCAATAGTTCCTTTTTTTCACTTTTTAATTATTTTTTTTTGTTTAAAAAGTACCACATCACAAGCAGAACATCGTCGTCGTCCATCAAGCACGGTTGTCTGTTTCATAAATGAGCTCGAGTCAACGAACGGACCGGAATTTTATCGTGTAGTGTGAACAGGAGGCGTCTGGCACCCGATAAAAATTCGTTCCGGCACCGGCTAGTGTGAATAAGCTCTAAGATATTGTTTAATATTTAGGTATGATAATGAAATATAACAGTGTTTACCAAGAAATATTGGATAAAGGGTATAAAGATTTATTTATTTAGTTTTGTTTTTAGTATTCAATAATTCATGTAGTGTCAGTAAATCGTATTTCAATAAATACATATTAAGTTCTAATAAAAATATAAACAAATGCTACTCCACCTATTTTGTAATATTGTCGCCTATTACCAATTTTAATCGACTATTAGTGTACATAAAATAGCATATGTTTTAACGTGGGTAGGTAATTAAAAATTTAATTACTAAAATGGTCGAATTTTCTAAAATACTGAACGAGAATTTCTAATTTATTGCAGATTTCAAAACGATAAATCATTTTCAACAGCGTAAAAACGTAACGTCTAGACATCTACTAACACTGGCAATGTATAATATTTTGTATATTTTATATAAAACGCAGCTGTGCTATGCGTCAACTCAAGGATACAGGCTATAAAAGTTTCCTTTTGTGTGTTGACGTTTACCTCAATGTGAAGAGGTGTTGTGCAGCAGTGGGTGTAACAGAGCCGGGGGCGGCGGCGGCGGCGACGACGACGACGACGGAGGTACAGCACGCAGCGCACCGCGACGGGAACTATACAACCCCCAGCCTTCTATAGTAATGCAGGTAGGTTATGTATGTATGTGTGTAAGTATGAGCGTACCCACCGTCTATGTGTAGCTCTCTGGAACGGGTGTTATTTGTCAAGGCACCTGTCTGAGAACCTCTTGTGCTTGTGCAGTCATGACTCGCGGTGCGCCTCGTACATCATTGACGTCGCTACTTAGAACACTCTCAACTAACATTTCATAAATGTGTAGACCTAGGCTCTACGTTAATAAGTTCTGACAGCTTGAATTTAAAAGCTCTTACAGATTAATAACATAGAAAAACATATACTCGAAAAATTCTACAAATTTTGTTTATATTTAAACAATCGACGATCGTTTCGGACTATTAATCCATCTTCAAAAAGTACATGAAGCTATACGAATCTATGAAATACAAATTATTAGTAGGTAATTAGATATTCAGGTTGAAAAGTCTATATAGGTACCTATAAGTAAGGTTTTTCTATTTCAAAGATTAGTATAATTTCATGTACTCTTTGAATATGGAATATGGATTAATAGTCCGAAATTATCGTCGAGTGTTTAATTAAATAAAAAATTTGTAGAATTTTTCAAGTGTGTGTTTTTCTATGTTATTTTCTATGTTCTACCAAGTGCCTATAGCAAGAATTAGTTCAAGTGATTTCATAGATTAGTCGAAAAAACCAGACAAGTGCGAGCACCCAGGGTTTCGTACCATCAAATATAATATTATTTTTCACAATGCCGCTATTGAAAATTCGATTTTCGGTACCTGCTTAGCGGGTTGAAACTGAGCGTTTTCATCCATAGGGATGAAAATTTTCAGGTCGGTTCTCTGTTTTTTAACGTTGTTAAGAGGAAGACAGAGCGATTGGATCCGCATATAATTTTCTAAAACGTCAAATTAAGAAGGAGAGAGAGCGATATTGAATCCGCATATAATATTCATAAACGTCAAAATGACAGACATAACCCCACATAAATCATGACAGATCTAACATTTTTACGACTTTTTTGCACGCCCAAATTGTAGGACCTCAAATCGAATTGTCAATAGAGTTGTTGTGAAAAATAATATGCAATTTCTCGGTATGAAACTTGGAGTTTGCAACACGTGTGGTTGCATGCCCTCGTACGTCGGGCAGCAAACTTCACACTGCACTGGTTGCAAACGCCAAGTTTCTTACCTTGTAATGCAAAAATACTATGCCGTTGAATTTCGAAAACTATAAACTACAGCTGTTTGAAACATTGTCGTAGTTTTCTTAGACGGCGCTGGCTTACCGATTTGAGAACTAAAATGCCAGATGAAACGGAAGTAAGTCAACGCTTGTAACCAATAGCAACACTATAAATAAATAACAGGGTGGAAGTATCTAAGACCGAGATAGACGATTTTCTTATAATCATGTGTCTTTTCTATCCGGCGCATTTTATAGATGCGCAGTTGTTTTTTTTTATTAAACCCCCCCTTGGCTTCAAGGATCTATGCGCAGTTGTTGACTATAGCAATTAGAAATCCACTTCAGTTGAAATGATCAATGTATATAAGACCTATAATCGTGCAAGACTTGTTTTTAGTATATTTTAAGTTTTACTTCGGTCACGTTGTCTTTTTTTGTAAATTTTACCTCTGTCTAACACCACCAGTTTTTTCGAAATTTTGGCTGTGCTAGTTCTGGGGATAGAGTGGGGCTTAGAGGTTTCCAAATTCTGAATCTATGACTATACCTACCTGTAAAATAATGTAGCATAATGTGTCAGTAACAATAATAGATTGTAATATAGATGTGTAAAGGATTATATTACGACGAGTAATGACAGTATGTAAAAACGAGCAATAGCGAGTTTTTACAGTCACGCGAGTCGTAATACCATTAGTAATTACGCACGAGATATATGTGGTATTTTTTGCCGTACCAACTACAAAATACCTACTTTTCACTTCATTTTCAGAAAATGTTGACTGCAGTTCATTTGCGTCGTCATCTTTCCTTCTACAGTACGCCGTGAAGATCGCGAGTAAGTAATGGCAGGCGCATGCAGGCGTATAGAGCGAATAAACAGAAGTTGCTATGGCAACCGTTAAGTAAAACACTTTTCGCACACCTGCCTGTTAAATGACTCATTAAAGGTCGCTATACATACATATGGCAAATTTAATGTAGACAATAGTGATCCTGGAAGTAATTCTGATGTAAAAACAGAATATTTTCTTTGAAATTTCACATCAGAATACAATAATTATTTAACTTACGACGTCTATAATGTCTATACGTAAGTTATAAGCAGTCTATCGTTGTTAAACTGCTGGAGACGATGTCTGCTCGGAGTGCGTTCCGGTAATGCACGGTATGATACGGCATCATCCTTTGTTCGCATCGCGACGACCGACGACGGTGTCTATAGTGTGAGAGAGGAATGACGCCAGCTAGCTAGAACTCTATGAGTCGTGTCTGGCTGCGCTGAAGAGCTGCATGCAGATTGTGGAACTGAAGCTGTGCCATTGAATGCAGGGCATAGAGAGAGAAGAGCCAGGAACTTGAGACGTGCCTGCATCTTAGAACATTTAGGTACCCATGGAATGTGAAATAGAAAACCCAAACTAAACAATTCGGGTCTATAGGCCGTCGTTGGTTGGAATTGCTTCCTAACGTTTCGTTAGCAAGAGTGGCGAGCTTCTTCAGAGGTCCTTCCATCTCCGATGCTGAATGACAAATTCTCGGGCGCAGGTTGTATTTATACCTGTGGGTAGGGGGCGGATGTTCCGCTTCGGTTGACCTCGTGATATCGGTCGGCATTACTCGAGAGTGCCTGAGTATCGGGTTCCAGATCTGGTTGAGCGTGAGGGTTTCTTCCTTTCTGTTGAAATTATTGGGATGTTTGTGGATCTCGATGGCTTCTCTGACTAGTCTGTTGTGGTAGCAGCATCGGAGATGGAAGGACCTCTGAAGAAGCTCACCACTCGTGCTAGCGAAACGCTAGGAAGCAATTCCAACCAACGACGGCCTCTATAGGCCGTCGTTGGTCTATACCCGAATCAGGACAATACCAGCTCATCAACTGGCCGCGAAAGCCTCAACCAATTTGTCAAACTAAACAGTAAACGGTGACATTTTTGCCAATTTTTTTAGAAAAGGTTAATAAAGAAATTCAATAAAAAAAGGCATTTTCATAATTTCTTAGAGGTACCTCCTCCATTGCAATTGAATCAGCTGGCAAACAACTAACCGAAGTATCCCGGATCTGCCCGGAACGCGATGCTGAACCAGTTGACGCATGCGAAAGGGGGACCTAACCGTAAAACCGTAAACCTGTGTCTATCCTTTTCTCGGACCTCGCACTATGGGAAGGTATAGGCAATTCCTGTTCCACAAGTAAATGTTCTAAGGCCTACATACCTGACCTATATTATAACACAGCGTTTCTCAATCTTTGGATCGCGACCTAATATTCGGTTGCGTTAAATTTTTAATGGGTCGTGAAGGAACCGGTAAAATTCTGAATAATTTATTTTTATATATTTTTGTTGCATTTAATACAGAGTTGCTATCTTACTTGAAAAGAAAACACTTCGGAAATTAACAATAGAGGTTAAATTTAATTACTTTTAAATACTATAAGTTAATCCGAGTACAAACAGTATCATTCTGATATAGGTATATTACCTTCTTTTATTTTATATTGTTATACGAATCAAGAGCAGTGGCGCTTCAGTTCGACTGATGACTATTGTGCTACCGATTTAGGTTCACTGGCGTATAACCATAGACAATAACAACAAGGCGTATGTATTAGCCTAGCGGCACTGGCGAGAACTAATTGTGCCAACACGACACACGGTGAATGGTCCCCAGGCGGATGGGGGGAGGTCAGGGGCATTCCGGCGAACGGCGACGCGCGTTCCACACGTGTATAACTACGTAGCTAATAAAAGTGTATTTTTACGGCCATAATAAAACGGTATAAATAATGTCTGTAACAATATTATAAAATAAACAATTGGGTCGCAGTACGACTTCAAAAATACGTTGGATCGTGCGTCAAAAAGGTTGAGAAATTGAGAAACGCTGTTATAACATACACACAACATCCAGCGGGCTCCTAGGTTGTGGTTCTCGCAGGAAATTACAATAATGACACACCATTGAATGATACCGATGTCTGCGATGGTTGGCGAACACACACATACCTTCTATACATAATACGTAATATGACGTGCCTCACGTTTAAGCTGACTTGTCTTTATGTTATGCGAAGTGTTTACTGATAATTGAAGCTTTCACTATTTGATATTATTAGAAGCTATCAAGTATTCCTTTGATGTTTCAATATACTTTAGAGAGATTCCGAGTACATTTACAGTAACTTGAAAATCAAAGTTAACGTCATTGTTAGATTAGAAAAGTAAATGAAAATATACCCTTTGATAATTCTTTCTATTGTCTTAGGCAGTACCTTTACAGAAAATTGTACGTTTGCATTAGAAACATTATTTCATAATTGTATGTTTTTCACCCAGTGCTGTATTTAGGGGTTCGCGGAGATGGCCCGCACCATGGAGCCCGAAGCAAAGGGGATTTCGATGCGGTTTTCACCATCAGTTCGATAATTTTTCACGGAAGGTTTATATACAGTTTATATATAATGTTGATTGCATATCGACTGATTGCATTATGCTATTTGATACCGATAATGTGGAAAAATTATTTAAACGCAGCAGTGCAATAACAATAATACCAATTATAATTTCCGTTGTCGAAGTTTATAGCACTATATCTTTTTTTATAAAAATATTTTATTTTCAAAAATCTGTTTTTTTAAATTGACATTTTGGCATTATAGTATATATTATTTTACTAACGGCCCGTCCGGCTTCGCCCGGGTGCGATACACTACTCACTCGACTCGCTCGTTCGCTTGAATATTATAATTGCATTACTCACTCGTTCGCTATATATACAGTGTGTTTCACTTTACATGAGGACACCTAAATAACTTTTTCTTTTTAAAAGCAATCATTATAAAATTTTCAGCACTTATGCAGGCCATTAAGATGCATCTTTTTTGTAGGAACAACATTTTTCAAAAGTCAAAATCTAGCCAACTACGATTAAAATAAAAAGTAGGGTTTCAAGTAAACTCATATGTGCGATGAAAAAAAGTTGTATAAAAACAGAATCACAAAAAACTTCTAAGTATGAAGTTTCGTCAAAAACAATCATTTCTTAAATTTCTCAAAATATTAATGCAATCTGTAATTTATTTGCTATTTTATGAACAAGAATGCCATGAAGCAAATAAATTACAGATTGCATTAATATTTTGAAAAATTTAAGAAATGATTTTTTTTGACGAAACTTCATACTTAGGAGTTTTATGTGATTCTGAACAACTTTTTTTAATAAAATTTTGCTCTATCTTGATCGCACATATATTGTGTTTACGTGAAACCCTACTTTTTATTTTAATCGTAGTTGGCTAGATTTTGACTTTTGAAAAATTTTGTTCCTACAAAAAAGATGCATCTTAATGGCCTGCATAAGTGCTGAAAATTTTATAATGATTGCTTTTAAAATGAAAAAGTTATTTAGGTCTCCTCATGTAAAGTGAAACACACTGTATATATAGCGAACGAGTGAGTAATGCAATTATAATATTCAAGCGAACGAGCGAAGCGAGTGAGTAGTGTATCGCACCCGGGCTTTCTTAGCACCCGGGCGAAGCCGGACGGGCCGTTAGTAAAATAATATATACTATAATGCCAAAATGTCAATTTAAAAAAACAGATTTTTGAAAATAAAATATTTTTATAAAAAAAGATATAGTGCTATAAATTTCGACAACGGAAATTATAATTGGTATTATTGTTATTGCACTGCTGCGTTTAAATAATTTTTCCACATTATCGGTATCAAATAGCAATGCAATCAGTCGATATGCAATCAACATTGACTCGTTATGAATTCTACCGATTAGCCATACTTTTACTGTGTATAGTTTACTGCAATGGTAATTTTGTTTTAGAACAAGTATATATTTTTAGAGTTACGTACCAAAATTGTAAAAAACCAAACTTTGTGGTGAGACTTCGTTGTCTGTCTTCTGTTGGTCTGTCACATTCGATTTTCTCAGGAAAAATAAGATTTTCGGTAATTTCTGAGACAAGGGTAGATATTATTGATTGAAAAATTGATTATTAAAGAATTTGACTTATTTTTGTAAGAATTTTTTAGGGGGAAAAGTGAAATAAAAGTTATTGTAAAAAAAATCATTTCTGATTTTACTTTTTTTGTATTTACAGGGTGGTCACTTACTGGAAAACCTGGAAAAGTCAAGGAATCCGGATGGAAGTAATGTATTTTTTGTAAAAAAAAACTGTCAAGTGTGAGTCGGAGTCACGCACCGAGGATTCTGTATCTACATTGACCAAAATGCTGTTCACGAACTTAACTTTGGTACCTGGCGCAATACAAAATCTTAGCATGTAGCTGCACAGTTAAGTTGGTCGGAAATTTCTCTGAAATATATTTATCTCTGTATTAATTGTCGTCGCTTATAGTTACGTATCTACGTAGTAACTGAAAAAATTTGGCTAATTTCGCTAATTTATCACTATCTCACCCCAGCACACAATGCTGTTGACGTGCTCATGAGTGTGTAAATCACATAATTTGAAGTTAATCTTTGATGTAATGTGTTTTGCGATCGCGAACACGAATCCTAGGATTTCGTTAGAGTTCTTTCACACTATCAGGTTTGGCCGGTCAGGTTTTAAACTTGAATAAAACCGGATAATTATAATGGGGCATTTGTTTAAAAGGTGCCCTGACGCCGGATAAATAGGTGGTGAGGTATTGCAGCAAACGCGCGCTTTCACACTTGTCCAGTTTTCGTTATTCAGGTTTGGTTTAGTTTTGCTTCAATTCTGGCAAGGAAGGTGCGAAGAAGGTGATTTCAAAAATAATGTTTTTTTAATAAACTTAAAACCGGATCTGCTGTAAACCTGATCGCGTCCGGATATTTAATTTTTACTTCAGGATTCCGTCAGGTTCAAAACCTGACCGGTGAACCTGACAGAGTGAAAGGACATTTCCCGGACATTCCCGACTTTTTTATAAGAATAAGTAGCAAACATTGACCAATGCTTTTACAAGCGACTAGACCCTGCGGTCAGGGTCAATTCTGATTGGTCGTTTGACACACACACACATATCTAAACAAACGTAACAACTAACTATTGAACTCTGTATACTATATGGATAGTTGATAGCGATTTTTTTTTATTAACTTCCCATTGAAAGTTATTGTAATGGGTCCGAAAATCGAAATCAAAATGTATAACAAATTTTTATGTTTCAAGGTCACTACATTATTTTTACACTATTTTTAGAAAGATGTCTCTCAGTGTGTGTATGTGTGTGTACGTATGTACGTACGTACGTACGTATGTGACCATTTCTTTCTAAGACGAAATCTCGAGAATGAAAAATGGTATCGACTACGTTAGGGTGCCAATCGACGCGTATTAACGTAAATATGATCTGAAAGAATTTTTTTCAAAATCGGTTCAGCCGTTCTTTTTTCTTAACCAAATAGACTCCAAAAAAGTAGATTTTACACAATATCTCGCGAATAATAAAATATATCGACTTCGTAAGGGTGTCAATCGAGGCGTGATAACGTTATTTTAATCCGACATAAATTTTATAAAAATCGGTTCAGCCGTTGTTTTTTTTTTTATTATTGTTAAAAATAAATAATAATTATGTTTTAATGATTAAAATGATTACTTTTCTGTGTAATATCTAATTTAATTATTATTATTAAATATTTATCAAACTGGGAAGTTCGCCGTGTGGACCTCAAGGGTCGCACTTTAGTCCTAATAAACGACCCACCTCACGGCTTGTTATAAATTTTTTTTGGCCTTTACATTTTTGTGTATTTAGCCACTATCTTGATAGCGATTAAAAAATGGGTTTTGTATGTGGAGAATTTTCAAACACATATTCTTCACGTAAGGCTTGTAATATAATTCTTTCTACACAAGTCGATCAATTTTTTAACATTTCAAAATAAAACCTAATTTAATATTATTATTTGAGATCTTACGATGTCCAAAATTTATACAGTAACAGTGTTCTTGAGAAATTGGAATGGAAAGTAAATTTTATTTAAGTTTTATTTCGAAATGTCAGAAAATTTATCGACTTTTATAGAAAGAATTAGCCTTATCTGAAAGTTTTCATTCTAATTTTGTGAACATTAATGCCTGTCTTGAAGAATATGTGTTTGAACATTATCCACATACAAAACCCATTTTTTAATCGCTATCAACTATCCATATTAGTATACAGAATTCACTAGTTAGTTGGTACGTTCGTTTAGGTGTGTGTGTCAAACAACATCAAGATGGGGTATTCGACCAATCAGAATGGACCCTGACTGCAGGGTCTAGTCGCTTGTTGCTTTTTAGTGCTCCTTACTGGAACCCTATTACTTTAAGGCTACGCCGTCTGTCCTATACTTTTAAAAGGCTGTATGTTTTGAACCGTAATAGACATTGCTTGTTGTAAAACAAACTGATCGTGGAGCCAGCTATATAGTGTTTGCGCGTGTCATATTACGTACAAATGTTACATAACGCCGCGTGCGCATTGCATTGGGGATATTAGTACCGATACAAACATAAACATGATTACATGCATCAATTAGTGGGTAATTACGTAGTAATTATGTTTATATTAATACTGAACACTAATTGATTAAATTTGTGATCAGTTAAAAACATCAATTAAATTCAATGTTTACGTTTACATTTTTATTATATACTAGCTGTACCCGCGGCTCCGCTCACGTGCATTTCGAACTGCTGCTGTTATATTTATGATATTATATCATAATAATTTATAAAATTTCTTGTGGACAACAATTTCTCCTGTAAAATACGTAACACCCAAATAACAATAAAAACGTATGTTCGAATTTAACACTACAAATTATGAAAAAAGCACTGTCGTTTTATTACAATGTCAAAAACTGTTACCTACCTAATTATAACAATTACAAAAATATATTATTAGTGTATTTGCCATATGGCACATACACTATTGGCGTCGGTCGGATGGCGGGACCTAGGGGCCGGACCAAAATTTCTCGACGTTTCATAGCCTCCTGAACATTTTGGCACCATTTTTGGAAATGTCTATTTATATATGTATATATACAGTGTGTCCACAGACTCATCCTCAACATGGGGATCTCCGTTGTTATGGGAGATAGAGATTTGGTTAAATGAGACAAAATGTGTAGAATCTCCAGTACTACTACCCTGCGTAGTCAAACTTTCCATATTTTCTTTGGTTCGCGACCGACAGTTGAAAAACGAGATTTACCCATTTTCGTTTTTTGTTTATAACTCGCTTATTAAGTAAGTTAGAAAAAAAATATTTTCACTTTCTTAAGGCCGTTTTTTATGAAGATTTCAAATCTCTTTTCATATTTTTATTTACTTTTATAGTTTTAGAGATACTTGTATTAACTTTGTTTTTTTAAATACACGTCAAGGATGGCCATGACACCATTCGAAAGAGATTTTTTTTCTCTTTAATTTGATATGAGGGTTGATGGATTTATTTTCAAAAATAACAGAGTTATACGCAAAACACTGATTTTTAATAGTAGGCTATGCTAAATTAATTGATAAAACAACAGAAGGCTTAGCAAACAGTTGAAATTCGCGTTGGCTTAGTAAACGGCTGTTTTGTTTTAGCTGTCAAAGTGTAGTTTGTTGCTAATTTGTCAATTTACTAAATGATTTATTAAATTTACTTTTGTTATCATGGAACCATTTTGTAACAATGAAAAATTTGATATGTTATCTTGTTATACATTCTATGTCACAAGAATTCGACCAGAGCTGCAGAAATGTACTTCGATCAGTATCCAGAACGAAGACAACCTCATTCGTCTATTTACAGAAACTTACGAGTAAATTTAATAAACTATGGATCATTTAAAAAGCCGTTTACTAAGTCAACGCGAATAAGTAAAGAAGACAATCCTACTGTTTTACGATAAATTGTTGAAAATCGCTTATTTTTCATTGTTACAAAACGGTTCCATGATAACAAAAGTAAATTTAATAAATCACTTAGTAAAATGACAAATTAGCAACAAACTACACTTTGACAGCTAAAACAAAATAGCCGTTTACTAAGCCAACGCGAATTTCAACTGTTTGCTAAGCCTTCTATTGTTTTATCAATTAATTTAGCATAGCCTACTATTAAAAATCAGTGTTTTGCGTATAACTCTGTTATTTTTGAAAATAAATCCATCAACCCTCATATCAAATTAAAGAGAAAAAAAATCTCTTTCGAATGGTGTCATGGCCATCTTTGACGTGTATTTAAAAAAACAAAGTTAATACAAGTATCTCTAAGACTATAAAAGTAAATAAAAATATGAAAAGAGATTTGAAATATTCGTAAAAAAGGGCCTTAAGAAAGTGAAAATATTTTTTTTCTAACTTACTTAATAAGCGAGTTATAAACAAAAAACGAAAATGGGTAAATCTCGTTTTTCAACTGTCGGTCGCGAACCAAGCAAAATATGGAAAGTTTGACTACGCAGGGTAGTAGTACTGGAGATTCTGCACATTTTGTCTCATTTAACCAAATCTCTATCTCCCATAACAACGGAGATCCCCATGTTGAGGATGAGTCTGTGGACACACTGTATATTTATATATATATGTGTACGGGCTATAACTTTCGAAAGAGTTAATTGATTTTGACGAAATTGGGTAGGCACGTTGCAATCCATAACCGCACGAAGCCTATTTAAAATGGGCCCAATCGGACCATTTTAAGGGTGGTTTTTAGGGGTTGAAAAATGTTTTTGGGCCCAAAAATACCGAAAAAACTCTCAGAATTGTTTCAAAATTGAAATTTAACCCTTTAGTGAACATTAAAATGTGCTGTTAAAATTTTAATAAAATCGCCCCGACAGGTTCGGACTTACAAATTTTATGAAAACACTAGGTTGCGGATAGTGATTTACTTACTGAAGGGTGTATTTAATTTGGTACAGAGGTTACATTGATAATAATATTGAAATTAAGAAAAAAAATATTATTTTAAGGGATGTATTAAGGGGTTGAATTTTTTATTTTGTCCAAAAACAAACTTAAGTTCACGTATTAAAGCCACAAGGCCTGTATTAGCAAATACACTATATTGTCGGCAGGGTTTTGGCACTGCGACCCGAGTTTTTTAATAACTCAACACAAATTATTATTCAACGTTTTTTAAACAAATTATTAGTAAAATAATTATGCACAAAAATTTTGAAAGTTCGTGTACCTACGGATCACTTGTTACCAAACGTATTCTAATGAATCAACTCCCGACTATAGCACTACTCAATTCACTATTTTCGCTCACTGCTAATCTCCCATGAGAATTATTGTGACAATTTATTCTAATTTGTAATAAAGACTCAACCTATAATAAGTCTACTAAGCAATCACATACAACAACCTACGTGGGCGTGTGGACAAATGCAATGGTCTACCGTGTCCAAGATACCAGGTTCACCATGGCTTGAAGTAATGTGAAATATTAAATTTATTGCATTTTTAGTGTATTTATATTACATATATTTATATATATGTGTGTGTGTTTGTGTGTGTGTGTACACGATAACTCTCGACAGACTTAATCGATTTAAACGAAATTAGGTACACACATTGGAACCCATCACCGCAAGAAGCCTATTTAAAATGGGCCGGATCGGACCATTTTCAGGGTTGTATTTAAGGGTTCCAAAAAGTTTTTGGGCCCAAAAATACCAAAAAAAAATGTCAAAATCGTTTCAAAATTGAAATTTAACTCTTTAGTAAAGATTAAAATGTGCTGCTACAATTTTAAAATAATCGGCCCGACAGGACCGAACTTTCAAATTTTATGAAAACACTAGTTTGTTGATATGGATTTACTTATGGAAGGGTGTATTTAATTTGGTGCAGATGTTGTACTGATAAAATCCATGTCTAATATCGAAATTTAGAAAAAATTAATTATTTTAAGGGAATTTTTATTTTGTGAAAAAACAAACTTAAGTTCACATAATAATGCCACAATGCCTGTATTAGCAAATACACTATATTGTCGGCAGGGTTTGGCACTGCGACCCGAGTTTTTTTTCTTTATTTATTATTAAAAATAATAAATTGAAAAACATTAATATACTATTGGGATCCGTCAGATGGGTGGAGCTTAAAAAACATCGCGCAGAGGGGGGATTTCATATACGGGGTATACTTTTGCGTGTAATTTTGTGATTTTCAAAGTGATAAGAAATGATAAAATATATAAGTGCAATTTGTGATTGGGCCGGTACGAATCCTAAACAAAGGAATTTCGTTGAAGGAGAACGGATTCTCAAAGCCGAACATATTATCAAATGTCGGAAATATAACGAGACAAATGCATGAAAAGTGAACTGTCAAAAGTAGTAATCTTTACGACATATTGCTTAAAAACATCAAATTAAAAGAAAATTTCCACGAAATTAATCATCCGTTCAATGCTCCTTTAAGGATGGGTTAGGTGAATAATGTAAACAGATAACTGCAACATAATATGTTATATTGTAATAAGTAGGTAAGTTACTAATCTCAAAATATTTGTATACTCATAATTAGTCCTAATTTTGTTAATCATCAGTGATTTAACTATTGTAGTACAGTATGATATAATGAGTACATTTTATTATTAATATAAAATATTTTTTTAATTCATAAATACAGTTTTTCCACATTTCATTAGAAAATAATTCGCTGTAAAGTAAGTTTTACAAGGCAATAACTGATAGTGTTTATTGTCATGATATTATAAAACGTCAGGAATTCCATTTTCGTTAAACTTTTTATTCATTTTACTTGTTTTATTTTTGTAATACCTATACAATTTCACGAAAAATTTGCACTGTTAGCATGTAAAATTTTCCCTCGTTTTGAGTACAATTTTCTGCCACCAGATGTCATAATATGCCCATTTGACGGATCCCAATTGAATTTAACTTTCCCGCATACCGGCCTATAAAAAGTCCTTTACATGCATACATACATCATACATGTAAAGCAGCTATTTTATAGGAGGTAGGAAAAAAGATAAAATACAGTTCGGCCGGTGATGCACTCAACAATTTTGTTTATTATCGCGACACACTTCCGACATTAATTGGCGACACACTAACATGCCGCAGCACACCGGTTGGGAATTCCTGCTCTAAAGTGTCTAACCTCTCAAATTATCCATGCTTTTTAATTAGCAATCAAAAATGATAATCATAAATCGTATTTAATTTAATGCTGGTGGCAATTGTTTTGTTGTATATTTTCAATGATTTTTGATTTTTTTTAAAGCGAATATCAATTCAGGTCATCGAACAATTACAATAAATATGAAACACGTGGAATGTCTTCAGTAATTTTAATAATAATTTTTCATTTAACACGATTATACAAATGGTTTAATACAAAACGAAATAATAACGTGATTTCAATTCAAAGCTACGTGTTTTCAAAATGGCTGTGCTAATTGCATAAAATTTAAAATATATTTCTGTGTGATTGCATGGGTAGAGAGAGTAACAAATTCTCGCCATTCATTCCCTGCATAGCGGTTGTTTCTCCTATTCAGTGCTGCTGTGCGAATAGCGTTGCCGAATGCCTGGCTCTAGAGTAGAAAGAGGAACGCTAGATATATGCAATGTAATGGTGGTAAGTAATTCCTACGTTCATGTATATGTAATGTTTCTATGTATGCAAAAGTATGTTGTGCTGCTCTGTACTTATACTTTGTCTCATTTAAGGCTTAAGTGTATTCTCTACCGGAAGCTATCCTCTGCACTCTTCATCTCAAATCCTTTCCATTCACCTAAAAATTGTTACATCTCTCCCGACGCTATTTCTAAGGGTTCGGCCGTATTCATAGTTAACCCTTAAGTAGTAAGGGACACTTATACCCTCAAATCGAATATGCGTTTCATAGCCAAAATTGACGCCTGGAAGGGCTCTTACATCACCCTCACCTTAAGGGTGGATTGTATGTCCCTTAAATGTCGAAAAAGTAAAAACAGTAAAAAACATGATAAACACGCATTTATATAAAAAATGACAACTAAACACAATCGGTCTGCAGTATGACCAACTGTTCTAAAGGAAAAAATCATGGAGGTTTACTATAATTCTTCCCTCACTCAAGGAAATGACTATGAAATGCTCCTTTGAATAAGGTGCTCTCAGCACTTAAGTGACCCTCAGCGAAGGAACCCTTATCACTTACCTTAAGGGTTAACTATGAATATGGGCATAAGAGATCCTACAGACGAGTTTTTTGAAAACAAGTTTTGGCTACGTATAAAAGATTGCCTACGTAATTTATAAAAAGTTTTACCTAAGTTGTTCCAGGAAAATGTTTTTCAATTTTTTGCCTGATGGATCTGTAGTATGATTCTCGGTCCATCATTTGGCTTTTACCCGAACCTTTTAGCTTTTAAAAATAGCGTCGGGAGAGCGGTAACCCGAGGGAAAAGGATTTGAGATGAAGAGTGCAGGGGTAACTTTCGGTAGAGAATACTATCTAAAACAGCTGTTGACAGAAATACGAATAATGACATGAAATGATAAGACTGTAAATTTTTATACGGAATATTAATTATTTAGCGTATATTTTCATGTACATACTGTACCGTGTGACGTCAAAACATTACAAATTAAAAACATTTTTAAAATTTATAATTATAAGTTAACCCGCCAGTGGGGACGTCATTTTGACTTACATCATTGGTGACGCCGATCCCATGCACCAGGATTTTCAACGTAACTTTTTCCAATAGTTAACTATTAATTCTACATATAGTTGGCTTAGTCTTAAACATACATATTCTTGAGACAATAAAAAATAGATATTTCATAAATCATAACTCATTTATTAGAAATTATACATTTGTACTTGGAACACTTAAAATTATCATGTTTTCTAACACATCTTTTTAAAATTGAAAACTTATAACGGTCTTATAGATTTTAAAATTATTATAACTTTTGTCAGTCTTATAGGACACTATACATTATCCTAGGCCACTATTAATTATCATAAAATAAAAAAAAATTTCTTCTATCTACAGTGTGTCCCGGATTGAGTTCACAATAGGTGAGATTGACCAAAAATTTTCGAATTGGAATTTCATATTTTGGGATTCCGCCCTGCTTGGTCTGAAACATATTTTTAGTTTACTTTCGATTTTTTTAAATCAAGTAGGCCTTTACAGTTGAGCAAAACCTCTTTTCGTTTCAAGTAAAGTACCTTTTCCGTTCATAGTACGCAAAAGTGTCACTTAGAAAAGTTGTTCACAATAAAAAGTTATGGCGTTATGCAAATTTTCAGAATGATCGGCCTACTTTGATAAAATCCGCTTTTGTTTTGTTTTGTTTGAAAAACAATTGCGTCGTAGTAAAGCAAACAATTTACTGTCATTATCTTAGATACACGTCAAAATCACCCTGTTTTCTCATCTAAGATTTATCATGTAATCGTTAATAATAAAGAAATATTTTTCTCCTATTTTCTACTTCTATTATCAAAGTTGGCCGATCATTCTGAAAATTTGCATAACTTTTCATTGTAAACAACTTTTCTTAGTGACACTTTTGCGTACTATGAACGGAAAAGGTACTTTACCTGAAACGAAAAGAGGTTTTGCGCAACTGTAAAGGCCTACTTGATTTAAAAGAATTGAAAGTAAACTAAAAATAAGTTTCAGACCAAGCAGGGCGGAATCTCAAAATATGAAATTCCAATTCGAAAATTTTTGGTCAATCTCACCACCTATTGTGAATTCAATTCGGGGACACACTGTATATTCAACTATGACTTTTTGGCTTACGTAGTCGGTGACGCTGGTCTCACGCACCGGGTTGCTCTTGACGGCAACTCACGGATGCGTGTGACCCGCGTCGCCGTCGCGGGATGGACTGGCGGTGGGAGACGTGGAATAAGGCAGCTACTCGAAATCACTAAACATACTGATTGCGGGTGTCAAAGTTATTCAATTTTTTCAAACCACTCGCTCTCACAGACAGGTACGTCACCACTGGCGGGTTAAATTGTTCACGCGATCAAAGTATCGCAAATTTAAATATTTTTTCTCGAAATCTACATTTTAGTATAACCGAGAATTATTAGCCGGGTTACAGGTTGCTCGTATGCATTTCGTTATTTGTAATGACGTAAATAACTGAATAATAATATTATACAGATACTTGATACAGATAATGGATCGATAATGTATTGATATATTGAGTATCTATTGATCTTTTTTAATGCGATTTTATACTGTATCGATACTTTATAATACGATCCAAATCGTTACCTAGTATCGACACTTTTTACCTGACTGCGAAGCAAAGGAGTGGTTATGTGAGTCTATGTATGTATGTATGTATGTTCCTTTGAAGCACTATACAGACCAAACGCCTGGACCGATTTTTATGATTCACACGTCAATCGATTTCCCTTAGTCCGGCGAGTGTCACTAAAGACATGACGTTAGTGAAAATTCAATATGGCGACTACAGGACGCCATATTGTGAAAATGAAAAAAATGAAAGTCAACAAACTATGTCAAGTGGGGTATCGTTGAATAGGTATTTAAAAATCATTTTTAGTTTTCCCTCAACATTTTTCGATTCGACTGACCGTTTAGGATCTATATCGATTTATTTTTAACTAAAAACATTTGAAATAAAAAAATTATTTTAAATAAAAAACAAAAAACCCGACTGCGTAAAAATCGAACTTAAAAGATGGAAACAAGATCAAATGATAACATGCAGTCGGGGGTATTTCTGTTCAATTTGTTACTACTATGCCTCCGACTGCATGATGTCATTTGATCTTGTTTCCATCTTTTATACATAGTTCGATTTTTACGCAGTCGGGTTTTTTGTTTTTTAATAAATTTTTTATTTTTAGTGGATAAGAACATCTCTATCTCATGATCATAATATGTTTCGTTTTTACGATATCCAAGGAGAACGATTTTATCACATATACACGCCCAGACATCAATTTTACCAATTTAATGTCACATTGACGTAGAAAGTCAAATAAAGGGACATTGATGTTAGTGTGCCTACGGCCTACAAAGATGTTAAAAGCGGCCCGGATGACAATTGTAAATACAATTAACAGAGCCTGTTTTTAAAGCCTACGAACCCTTAACCCTTTCGAAAATAAAATGAATGATGTTTAGTATTTGTACCTGTATATGGGACATACTCTAATATACATACTTACATTCAAGCACACATATACGTACATACAATTTTCCCATGTGTTTTACCACGCTACATGGGCACTGTGCTTTTCTGAGCTTTCGTGAAACGAGATGTCTTGCACTAACCCGTGTTATTTTTATGTTAGCTCTAAGTTCCTTCACAAATGGTTATTGTTCCTGCTTCTTTCCTTCTGTTTTGCTAGTTTATAGTTTTCAAAGTACTTGTTTCAAATGTGATTTGCAAAATTACATTGATGCAATTCATGAAAAAAACTTAATTTGTTTTTATATGCAATAGTTTTTGATAAAACTTTTATTCATGATAATCGTAAAATATTTTATAAAAGAAGTCGTGCACTTCTCAGAATATATAAAGCGCTTTTTAAATATAGATAAGCTGTTGAATATAGGCAAATTATACCGTGAACGATTAACAAAAACATTTTTACGTGGATAAGAATATTTCTCGAGAGAAAATAACTTTCTTTACCTAAAGTTGTGAAATATACGGACGTATAAAGCTGAGTTTAAACTTTCGCTTGCCGTCAAAAGAAAATGATATATTGAACTTAAGACTTTGATGACCTCAGCTGTCGAACGTCTATAAACTATCTATCTATCTTGAACTTAAGAATACTCGGGATTGTGAGGCTTTTGTTTACGTCTTATTACACGGTTCAAACATTGAATCAAACACAATCCACGATAATTTGAAATTGTTTCTCCTGTAACAATAAATTGGTCTGTGAAAAAATGTTTGATCAAAAATTTGATTTCCTTTGGATCTTAAATAAAATGTTATTTCGGAGTGAAAAATGACCTCAAAACTACTTCCATATGTCTAGGCCGGCCCGTTCATAAATAGGTGAACAAGGCGATGGCCTAGGGCGCCAGAATTTAGGGGTGGCATGGCGGCTGCACGAAACCGGCGGGCTTGTCCGCGACGCGGCGCGGCCAGCCCACGGTCCACTGTGGCGGCACGGCGCGGCAAGTGCGGTACGACCAAAAAACTAACCGACCCAAATATGTGTAGATACCTATACATGCCGATTTGTGCCGAACCGTGCCGGCCCAAATATGTGTATAGATTAGCAACTAGCAAGCTCCCCTTATGGTATATGTGAGTGTGACGCAGCTCGTTTTGTCTATGATCAACGCGCTGCAACACAGTAATGTTTTATTTTGTTGCGAAATTTTTGTTTAAAAGGGGCGCCATTAAAAACAATCGCCTAGGGCGTCAAGTTTTCTGGGGTCGGGGCGCTGTCCATATGATTTTGACAATGCGTGTGATACAAAATGGCGTCATCCACGGGCACACTGCAGATTTATTCAGAAATGTTGCGAAATATTTTCACCTTCATAGAGCAAAATGCACCTTAAAAGTAATATTTTTATTTTAAACTCAAAATTATCTTTAAACAAAAAATGTATGGACAGTTATCGGCGTTTTATTTGGAATTATATTTTAAATGTATGCTAGCCAGCGGCTGGAAAATGCAACGCTCACAGTAGCTTTGTGCTTTGGAATCTCAATTTCCGCATAGTACTAAACATTACAAATGTAAAACAATCTTAACACAGGATCTATTTCCATCTGTCTGTTTCCAACAGTACCTACGTATGTTTTCTTTTACATAGGAAAAAGGTAAAAAAATCTTAAGGGTGCAGTTGGTGGCGTTATGTTAGGTACACGAGAGTTGAATCATTAAACTTTTTTAATTTAACTTAAAAGTTTTCGGGCGTAGAAAAAAGATGTGAGTTGGTCCTTTCTGATATCAAGGATTCAAACAAGGATCAAGAAGTAAAAGTGTTTCGTCCAATCGCTACCCTGGAATAGATATAGTTTTATTACAGACAACAGTTCATTTCAAGAGAATCGAATCTTTTTAATATGTTATTATTGTTTTCAAAAATCACGTATTATACTATTCTGTAATAATAATTTATATTAACTATTATTAAACGTATTAACAGCTGATTCTGAGGATGTAGCAAACTACTAATTGTGCTAATGTGCAGGGAACAATTTGCTACATTATATTCTCTGTTTGTCTAACTCTAATGTAAACATTCATTTGTCTAAATTATTTTCCCTAAATACGCGGGAAAATTGAATGCTGCTTTAAAAACATCTTTGAAAATTAATTTAACCGATAACATTGCGAAAGCATTGAAGCGTGAATTAATTTTAAAATTCAATTTGATTATTAATTAAGTGAATTTGAGATTCAATTTTTTTCTCAATTTCAAATATTGTTTTTATAATAATTAATAATTCAACAATGATCTCAATCCACAAGTATTCACGTATTCAGGTAGTGAAAAATATTTCTTAACATTATCAATCAGCAGATTATGCCATCATGATTGTTAAACGTCAATGATTGTTATAGGATTATTATTTATTATTATTTACATTGTTGTCCACAATTAACTCATATATTATGTTAATTATTATTGTTTTTATAACAACATTCAATAGACTACCGAAGTAGGCGGTCCTAATATGAGCGCAAAATTTAAAATGGAGTCGACTGGCGTTCAAAAATGTATGGGGTTTAACGGAATATTCGTTACTATTCTCTTAAAACACATTTCTTACCAAAACAATGGCTGTTTCATAAAAATAATTAATTAATCCCGTCATTATTGGCTACAAAACTTTATTATTTCGTGTCAAATAATTTTTGTTCAACACCCGCAAGAAATATGTAATTTCGTGGCTCTACTGAGAGTGGGCGAAATAATGAATTCTCTGACTGTTGACGTAGAGAGTGGGCGAAATGGACGACCCTTATCTCTTTGAAAATCGACCCTGATCTCACTGAGAATCGACCCTGATCTCTTTGAGAATCGACCCTGATCTCTTTGAGAATCGACCCTGATCTCTTTGAGGATCGACCCAGATCTCTTTGAGAATCGACCCTGATCTCTTTGAGAATCGACCCATATCTCTTTGAGAATCAACCCTGATCTCTTTGAGAATTGACCCTGATCTCTTTGAGATTCGACCCTGATCTCTTTGAGAATCGACCCTGATCTCTTTGAGAATCGACCCCGATCTTTGAGAATCGACCTCGATCTTTGAGAATCGACCTCGATCTTTAAGAATCGACCCTCATCTTTGACAATCGACCCCGATCTTTGAGAATCGACCTCGATCTTTGAGAATCGACTCCGATCTTTGAAAATCGACTCCGATCTTTGAGAATCGACCCCGTATCTTTGAGGATCGACCGACTATTACAAAAAATAAATGAATTTATGAAAATCTATTGATTCCGAAGCATATAAGGAGAATATTAGATTAGTTGTCACGTCACGGTTGAGTAAATGTAAGCTCATTCCGCCGCAAAAGTGGAAAGATTCAGGTTAGAATCCTGACTGTGACTATGGTTGGTAAAATGATTTTTTCCAATATGTTTGGAATCAATTATATAATTGGCTGCTTTCCAACGGAAATTTTCAATTGCAATTCAGTCGTATAAATCTAATAATTTATATAAATGAATTTATTTTTGATTTTTTCTCAAAAACTAATTCTTAATGATTGATGTCGATTCTTTATGATCGAGGTCGATTCTTAATGATAGAGGTCGATTTTTGATGATCGAGGTCGACTCTTAATGATCGAGGTCGATTCTTAATGATCGAGGTCGATTCTTATGATCGAGGTCGATTCTTATGTCAGTAAGAATCGATCTCGATCATTGAGAATCGACCTCGATCATTAAGAATCGACCTCGATCAGTAAGAATTGACCTCGATCATTAAGAATTGACCTTGATCATTAAGAATCGACCTCGATCAGTAAGAATCGACTTCGATCATAAAGAATCGACCTAAATCATTAAGAATCGACCTTGATCAATAAGAATCGACCTCGATCATTAGGAATCGATCTCGATCAGTAAGAATCGACCTCGATAATTAAGAATCGACCTCGATCATAAAAAATCGACCTCGATCATTAAGAATCGACCTCGATCATTAAGAGTCGACCCGATCATTAAGAATCGACCTCGATCATCAAGAATCGACCTCGATCATTAAGAATCGACCTCGATTATTAAGAATCGACCTCGATCATTAAGAGTCGACCTCGATCATTATGAATCGAACTCGATCATTAAGAATCGACCTTGATCATTAAGAATCAACCTCGATCAGTAAGAATTGACCTCGAGCTTTAAGAATCGACCTCGATCATTAAGAATCGACCTCGATCATGAAGAATCGACCTCGATCATTAAGAATCGACCTCGATCAGTAAAAATCGACCTCAATCATTAAGAATCGAATTTAATCGAAGAATCGAAAAAATCCAATTTAACAAACAATAATCATGGACACACCCAATCCGAGGTCATCTGCACAATAGACCAATCACAGGCCAGTCCCCTACCAGGTACCTTACCTATAAATACCTCTGCACAACTAGGTACCAGTACACTCGACAGTAGGACACCGAGAAGAACACTACAACCACGTCGAACACACCATTGAAGATGCTTGCCGCAGTTGCAAGCGAAACGTCTGGAAGAAGAAGAAGAAGCCATTCCAGTAGATCACGGCTCATAAGCCCGAAAGATTCTTATCTTAATTCTAATAACGCCGGCCGTGAAAGCCTGCATTCTTTTATAAATGCAATAAACAATTTTACAACAAAATACAAATTCTTTGAAATTAACCTACCCACCTTAGAGCAAGGCCAAATTTATATATATTTTTAACTAGCGACATTGGATATAATTTGAACGTAAGTCGATTACAAGCTTAAGCGCAGTAAACACTACACTACGCTCGTCGGTAAAAAAACAAACTTAGCCTAGATTTTTTACAATTCTGCAAGGATTTCTAAGTAGTCCGGTACTGTTACAATTGTGTATATTATTCAAGTAAAGAAAACTTTTCTTTTCTATTCAGATACAAGGTAATTTTCTATCATTTATGGAAAGTTTGTTTAAGCTTTAGAAACTTTTCTGCATACGTTCTATGCATACCTAGAGAATAGAGATACTGAATACAGCTGTGTCTAACGTAAAATCGACTCTATTGCTAACTTTGTTAAATGAAAGGCTTTTTAACCGACTTCAAAACAGGAGGTGGTTTTCAAATTGATCAGTATGTATTTTTTTAAAATGTATGTCCACCGATTACTCAGGACTGACTGCACCGATTTGGAAAATTTTGATTTCGTTTTGTTCAGGAAGATGTCGAATTGCTCCTATTTAATTTTTTATTAAATTGATTCAGCAGTTTTTTTTCTATTAATAAAAATTATTGATTGTATGTTACCTACGTATATGTTACCTCATATATTTCTTTCATTTGTGCACCGATTTTGATGATTCTTGCTTTATTTAATGGGGAGTACCTCTTCAGGGTGGTCCCATATAAATATTATTTAAATCGGTTCAGCAGTTTTTTAAAGTTTAGTTTAGTTAAATAAAAAACTTTTTATAGAAAAAAATTTCCTTCAAAAAAAGTCGCTAAAAAGACAAAAATAATACAATTTTGAAGTCGGCGCCAAACGAAGTTTTAGTACAAGCAACTAGGCCCTGCAGTCAGGGTCAAATCTGATTGGTCGAATATCCCATCTTGACGTCGTTTGACAAACACACACACCTAAACGAACGTAACAACTAACTAGTGAACTCTGTATACTAATATGGATAGTTGATAGCGATTAAAAAATGAGTTGTGTATGTGAAGAATGTTCAAAGATATATTCTTCAAGACAGGCATTAATGTTCACAAAATAAGAATGAACATTTCAGGTAAGGCTTGTAATCTAATTCTTTCTATAAAAGTCGATCAATTTTCTGACATTTCAAAATAAAACATAATTAAAATTTATTTTTCTATTCCAATTTCTCAAGAACACTGGTATTGTATAAATTTTGGACATCCTATAATATCTCAAATAATAATATCAGGTTTTATTTTTAAATTTTAAAAAATTGATCGACTTTTATAGAAAGAATTAGATTACAAGCCTTACGTGAAGTTTTCGTTCTAATTTTTTTTTTTATTTAACACAACACTATGTGCGTCGGCATTTGCCACTAGCACTACAAATTATACTGATATATTATAATAATTTTAGGTATAACAAAGATATCTTAGATTTTAGAAATTTATACATTAATTGTAAATTAAGGTTAGTATAGTAAGAAGGTAAAATTATTGGTAAGTATAATATATTATATGTAATATCTGGTTTGTTTAATTTATTTTATTTGTTTATTTTCATTCTAATTTTGTGTTCATTAATGCCTATCTTGAAGAATATGTATTTGAACATTGTCCACATACAAAACCCATTTTTTAATCGCTATCAACTTGACATATTAGTATACAGAGTTCATTAGTTAGTTGTTACATTCGTGTAGGTGCGTGTGTGTGTGTGTAAAACGACATCAAGATGGGGTATTCAACCAATCAGAATGAACCTTGACTTGTAGTTTTAGTTATTAAATTGGCGCCGACCTCAAAATGGTATTATTTCATAAAAAAACCTCCTTCAAAAAAAGCCACTAAAAGTCTTTTTAGTGGCTTTTTTTGAAGAAGGTTTTTTTATGAAAAGTTTTTAATATAAATATAATATAGGTATAATTTTTTGCAAAAACCATTTTACTTCCATATTCCGTAATGAAGTGGAAGTACGGAGAAGTAGGGTCGAAAAATCGTGTGCGAGGTAAGTTTTTTTTATTATACTATAACCCTCAAAACGTAAAGAACAGTGGCGGTTGTGCGTGCTTCTGCAAAAATTCACCGACGTATAGGATTTTTTTGTTTGTCTCAGTAAGAACTCCATTTTGGTGTCGATCGAATCAGAATTTTTTTTAATATACGACTGTAAGAATATTGTCTAAGTTATCGTATGAGAACTTTCTGGCAAATTTCACTTAAATTATTCATATTAAAAAAATTATTTTGAAATATAATTTCAGAACGTGAATGTCGTGTAGCGATATTTTACAAATAGTTACGGAAAAGCTATTATGGCTGAGTATTGACCTAAAAACTATTCTTGCAAAATGTGCCAGCATATTATCTTCAAACATTCGCTCTAAATCCCTATGTCCAAGTATAAATTTATAGAGTCTGTTGTTGGATACCTACATAACAATATGTGGCTGATAGTGATAACCACCCACCCGTGCACGTCACTGATTGAAGGCGTGATGAAGTGCAGTATCCCAACACAACAATGCAACAGAAAGACGGACCGACAGACGAACCGGGACAGTCAATTAATGTGCTCACTATTTAAATTACGAAATTGCGTGCTTGATGTTACAAATGCATGCACCACACACACACAGAACTACATGATGATCCTAAACAGGGATTTTAACGACTCTGTGCGAAATACCGAATGACTGAACGGTGCATGGACAATAGAGGAAAGGAGACCGAACTCTGTACATTATAGACAGTCCGAAAAACGAGGGTGTATTCCGCGAAAAACCTAAGCGGTAGCGACTTCGACACTACTTACTCCCATTTTTTCAATTAAATGTATACATCTTAAATATATGATTGAAAACAATTATTGACATTCTTTTATTTTATTTATTGCAGATTATACGCGTCGGCATCTAAGGTCATTAGCGTCTTAATAACATTTATTATCAAGTGTATATGTTTTGTTATATTGTATCTTGTAAGAAAAAAATATATTATTTCTATTTCTATTATTTCTAGATAACAAATTGTTTAAAACATCCATGAGCGAAGATGGGATTCGAACCCACGACAGTCTGATCTAATATGTCGGTACGCTAAGTACCGACATTCTTAAATTTAAAGCATAAAAAAATAGGTAAAAAAACTTTTATAAATGTACTAAAAAGTGTACAAAGTCGATTCTTAGTGAGCAAAGTCGATTCTTAAAAAGAGAAAACAATGTGTCTTCTATTAGTACGTGCTACAGGGTAGGATTATTTTTACAGTATAATCAAAAGCCTGTGTGTACCTATTTCATTTAAAATATTTCAGGTAGCTCGAACTTACTCGTTACTTTAATACCTGATTGGCATCTTTGTGGAGTAGACGCTAAACAGCTGAGATCATCAGCGTTTAAATCATCATATATATAAAATTCTCGTGTCGCGGTGTACGTTATTGAATTCCTCCGAAACGGCTGGACCGATTTTGATGAAATTTTGTGTGCTTATCGGGTAGGGTGGAGAATCGGTCAACATCTATTTTTCATCCCCCCAAATGTTAAGAGTGGTCCACCCCAAATTTTTTTTTTTTATTTTTTGGACAAAATTTTTTGTTTTAATTTTTTCAGGATTCAGCATTGAAAAATACATACAACTCCAAATTTTCACCCTTATACGATCAACCCCTGTCTAATATATAAAATTCTCATGTCACGGTGTACGTTATTGAACTCCTCCGAAACGGCTGGACCGATTTTGATGAAATTTTGTGTGCTTATCGGGTAGGGTGGAGAATCGGACAACATCTATTTTTCATCCCCCTAAATGTTAAGGGTGGTCCACCACAAAATTTTTTTTTTTAGTTTTTAGACAAAATTTTTTGTTTTTAATTTTTTATGATACAGCATACACAAATACATACAAGCCTAAATTTTCACCCCTCTACGATCAACCCCTATTTTTGTCACGGTGTACGTTACTGAACTCCTCCGAAACGGCTGGACCGATTTTGATGAAATTTTGTGTGCTTATCGGGTAGGGTGGAGACACGGACAACATCTATTTTTCATCCCCCTAAATGTTAAGGGTGGTCCACCCCAAATTTTTTTTTTTTATTTTTTGGACAAAATTTTTTGTTTTAATTTTTTCATGATTCAGCATTGAAAAATACATACAACTCTAAATTTTCACCCTTATACGATCAATCCCTGATTTTTAATCGCGATTTTTATATTAAGCTTTAAAAAATACATATATGGCGAACGAGCGAAGCGAGTGAGTAGTGTATTTACAATATTCAAGCGAACGAGCGAAGCGAGTGAGTAGTGTATTCATAATATTCAAGCGAACGAGCGAAGCGAGTGAGTAGTGTATTTATAATATTCAAGCGAACGAGCGATATATAAAATTCTCATGTCGCGGTGTATGTTATTGAACTCCTCCGAAACAGCTGGACCGATTTTGATGAAATTTTGTATGCTTATCGGGTAGGGTGGAGACACGGACAACATCTATTTTTCATCCCCCTAAATGTTAAGGGTGGTCCACCCTAAATTTTTTTTTTTTATTTTTTAGACAAAATTTTTTGTTTTAATTTTTTCATGATTCAGCATTGAAAAATACATACAACTCTAAATTTTCACCCTTATACGATCAACCCCTGATTTTTAATCGCGATTTTTATATTAAGCTTTAAAAAATACATATATGGCGAACGAGCGAAGCGAGTGAGTAGGCGAAAATATTCAAGCGAACGAGCGAAGCGAGTGAGTAGTGTATTAATAAAATTCAAACGAACGAGCGAAGCGAGTGAGTAATGTAATTATAATATTCAAGCGAACGAGCGAAGCGAGTGAGTAATGTAATTATAATATTCAAGCGAACGAGCGAAGCGAGTGAGTAGTGTATTTATAATATTCAAGCGAACGAGCGAAGCGAGTGAGTAGTGTATTTATTATATTCAAGCGAACGAGCGAAGCGAGTGAGTAGTGTATTTATTATATTCAAGCGAACGAGCGAAGCGAGTGAGTAGTATATCAATAAAATTCAAACGAACGAGCGAAGCGAGTGAGTAATGTAATTATTCCTGGAAATAACGTATATGGCTAAACAACGTTTGCCGGGTCAGCTATACTAAATATACGTGAG
>CM077522.1:23119664-23149674 GCA_039654895.1 Mongoloraphidia duomilia | reverse complement strand
GTGTGTGAGTGTGTGTATGTGTGTGGTCAATTTTTCGCCTTCGATATCTTAAGAACGGAACAACATACGGGCATGCCGATTGTTCTATTGTGTTTATCAGCCTTTAACTTAGATCTGATTAGATTTTGAGTCAAATCGGTTCAGTGGATCCTGAGATATTCAAAAAAACGTCCTCAATGTCACGTATTAACATAGGTAAAAAATATATATATATGAATTCTAGATGTTATAATATGAAAAAAATGTAAATATTTTTTTTCTCTAAAATGTATAGTTTTTGAGAAAAAAAATATTTTACTAAAAAAAATAAAAACTGTACGTAAATCAAGGTAACCATGATTTTTGCTATATTAAGCTAGCCATCAGTAGATCACCAAACAAAAAAGAGAGCCATGCTTTTTTCAAAGAATAAAAATTAAATTGTGTTTTAAAGACCACCAACAGCTAAGGTTATTTGGGCCTAGTCAAAGAATAAAAAAAAAGAGTGTTTATTTTTTGCAAATATTTACTAGGTGCGGGAAGTATAGGACTGGTCATCAGTCGAATTTTTTTTTAAACAAACTGCTCAAAATAGAATGGAATTTATATTCTACACAAAGGTTCTAAAAAGCAATTTTATTTGATTAGCTTTTCTAAAAAAAAACTACTTTATGTGTTGCTGCAAATATTGATAACACTGCAGATCGCAACGCCAAATCTTGCCGAAAAAATAGCAAATTTAAAGACTGAACATTTCTATTTAGCTTTAATTTAATTTCATCAAATTTTAATAATAGACTAGAGCTGAAGCCTTTGAAAATGGTAAAAAGTGAAAAAAAATTATAGTAGGATGAAACCCATTGGAAAAGGAAGAGAATAGAATAAAAATGAAAGGAAAAATAATTTACGGGCGATCTGAGGCCGGGAAGTGGTAGGGGGTGAGGTTTTAAGGGTAAAAAACGGTTTATCTCGATTTCCGGCAAAACTACAAGTCCTATGGAAAAAAGTTTAATCGCAAAGTTGTAGGTAATAAAAAGATCTACAACTTTTGTATCACACTTTTTTCACATAACCTCAAAATTTATGTAAAAAATTCAAATAACCAAGTTTTTGGTTTTTTATTTGTATCTTTTACAAAAAACATTTTTTTTTCACGAAATTTGGTGAAAACGTACCTTTTTATGTCCCAAACACACTGTAATTTTTTTGATTTAAAATATTTATTTTTTCACCTTATTTTGACTTAATATCGAAAAAGCACCCTAATTTTCAATCGAAAATTCTCACGTCAAAATATCTGCTTTTTTAAAAAAGTCGGTGGACTTTTTGTTCGTTGAAATATCTACTTTATGATGGTGTAAAAAAAATATACATTACTACGGTAAATGTTCTCAGAAAATGCAAAGAAACGAGAAAAAAACTCGTATCCGAAATTTTTTTTTTATCATTATGTACAATTTTGAGGTATTTATTAAAATTTACACTTTAATTACTCGTTTATTTGCATTTTCTGAGAACATTTACCGTAGTAATGTATATTTTTTTTTACACCATCATAAAGTAGATATTTCAACGAACAAAAGCCCACCGACTTTTTTAAAAAAGCAGATATTTTGACGTGAGAATTTTCGATTGAAAATTAGGGTGCTTTTTCGATATTAAGTCAAAATAAGGTGAAAAAATAAATATTTTAAATCAAAAAAATTACAGTGTGTTTGGGACATAAAAAGGTAAGTTTTCACCAAATTTCGTGAAAAAAAAATGTTTTTTGTAAAAGATAAAAATAAAAAACCAAAAACTTGGTTATTTGAATTTTTTACATAAATTTTGAGGTTATGTGAAAAAAGTATGATACAAAAGTTGTAGATCTTTTTATTACCTACAACTTTGCGATTAAACTTTTTTCCATAGGACTTGTATTTTTGCCGGAAATCGATATAAACCGTTTTTTACCCTTAAAAACCCACCCCCTACCACTTCCCGACCTCAGATCGCCCGTAAATTATTTTTCCTTTCATTTTTGTTCTATTCTCTTCCTTTTCCAATGGGTTTCATCCTACTATAATTTTTTTTGGTTTCAAAAATTATCGACCCTGGTCTATAAGTGGTATTCAGTAGTACCTAACCCATATTATTTTCATGTAAATAATCACTTTCCAAAACATTTTTAAGTCCGATCCTTTTTAAAAGACTGCTTAAATTTTAAAAACAACATTCTGCAGTAAGTGGTTAAATTTATAATTTGAATCCCTGACAAAATCCGATGTGTACCAAATTTTGATTAAACTGTTGTCTTTCGAAAGTCATAAATATTTTCAAAAATTGTACCAAGCTGTTAAAAATGAAGCTAAACTTCGATATTTTTGAGTCCCATCCTTAGGTCCCGCAATCCATTCAACCTCAATATAGTGTATCTGTCTTGTATAATATACGTGAATCAGAGATTGCAGATTATAGACGCTCGACAATTAACTGAGATCATTAGCATCGTAAAAAACTTACCAATAAACAGTTTAAACAAGATTGAACTACATTAAAATCTTGACCATCTGTTTAATCAAACATATAATATTACTTATATGAATTTATTGATATTACCACATCGCAGTTTTCGTACTAAATTTGCAAGCATTTGTTATAAATGATTCTTTCAATCCTTCGGGGTAAACAATCCATGTTTTAAACATGAGTTTAACAGATGTAGAGTAGGTTACATTCACCACATTTGATTATTAGTTATAAAAGTTATATAAGGTTGGCCTAAAGCATTATACACATTAGTAACGCATCATTCATAAATGAATCATTCAAAAATTAAGTTAATTGCTTTGATTCCTTTTTTGTAACGGCATTTGAAACCGTTTATTATAAAAGTCACGATTTATTTTATAAAAAAAATACAGTTATGCGAAACTTATTAAACATAGATTATTATAAATAATTTTTGTTTTTTCAATATTATAATATGTTTACGAATACTTAATAACCAAGTTTTTTTTAACTATTCTAAACTGAAGTTTCTTAATATTTAAGACTGCAATTCATATTTTCAATTTATTATTACTTACCAAACTCACTCGAAGAAATACTAAGCGACGACGATCCCAATGTATCAAAAGTGCTGAAATTCTTGGACCTAACTAACCTAAAAGAAAAAATATAATTTAACAAATGTGACGTACTAGAATAAATTAACAAATAATCTTCTATATATATAAAACAGTTCCGTTACTGACTGACTGACTGACTGATTGACTGACAGACAACGCCCAGGTCAAACCGCTGAAGATATAAACTTGAAATTTGGACAGTAGGTTCCTTTTGTGACGTAGGCACCCACTAAGAGAGGATTTTTTGAAATTCAACCCCTAAGGGGGTTAAATAGGGGATGAAAGTTTGTATGGAAATTCGTCATTTTTGAAGTTAGAAGCATGACATTTTGCACAAAAGTTTCTTATATAACGTAAGTGAGCACTAAGAAATTTTTTTTTGAAAATTCATCCCCTAAGGGGGCTAAAAAGGGGATGAAAGTTTGGATGGAAGTTCGTCATTTTTGAAGTTAGAAGCATGACATTTCGCATAGGAGTTCCTTATATTACGTAGGTGAGCAATAAGAAAGGATTTTTGAAAATTCATCCCCTAGGGGGCCTAAATAGGGGATGAAAGTTTGTATGGAAATTCGTCATTTTTGAAGTTAGAAGCATGAAATTTTGCACATAAGTTTCTTATATAACGTAGGTGTGCACTAAGAAATTTTTTTTTGAAAATTCATCCCCTAAGGGGGCTAAAAAGGGGATGAAAGTTTGCATGGAAGTTCGTCATTTTTGAAGTTAGAAGCATGACATTTTGCACAGGAGTTCCTAATATTACGTAGGTGAGCAATAAGAAAGGATCTTTCGAAATTCAACCCCCGAGGGGGTTAAATAGGGGATGAACGTTTATATGGAAATTCGTAATTTTTGAAGTTAGAAGCATGAAATTTTGCACAAAAGTTTCTTATATAACGTAGGTGAGCACTAAGAAATTTTTTTTTGAAAATTCATCCCCTAAGGGGGCTAAAAAGGGGATGAAAGTTTGCATGGAGGTTCGTCATTTTTGAAGATAGAAGCATGACATTTTGCATAGGAGTTCCTTATATTACGTAGGTGAGCAATAAGAAAGGATTTTTGAAAATTCATGCCCTAAGGGGGCTAAATAGGGGATGAAAGTTTGTATGGAAATTCGTCATTTTTTAACGGATCTGGATGAAATTTGACACAGAGATAGATTTAGTCTGGAATAGCACATGGGCTACTTTTTATCCCGGAAAAATGTAGGGTTCCCGTGGGATAGTTTTGTATTTGTTTTTCACAGAGCAAGGGATCGCCATGATTTTTTGCTTAGTGGTAGTTTAGGGGTCAGAGAATGTGATAGGGTACTTTTTATCCCGGAAAAATGTACGGTTCCCGTGGGATAGTTTTGTTTTTGTTTTTCACAGAGCAAGGGATCGACATGATTTTTTGCACAGCGGTAGTTTAGGGGTCAGATAATGCTATAGGCTACTTTTTATCCCGGAAAAATGTACGGTTCCCGTGGGATAGATTTGTTTTTGTTTTATCTTTAGAACTACTAAACCGATTTTAAAAATTCTTTCACTAATAGAAAGCTACGCAGGGGGGCAGATTCTCGCGGGGTGATAACAAATTAGGGGGAAGATTCACGCGGGGGATAACAAATTAGAAGGGAAGATTCTAGCGGGGGGATAACAAATTAGGGGGAAAATTCACGCGGGGGATAACAAATTTAGGGGGGAGATTCTCGCGGGGGGATAACAAATGTAATGTATTATTAATATTCGAGCGAACGAGCGAAGCGAGTGACTAATGTATTAATAAAATTCGAGCGAACGAGCGAAGCGAGTAAGTATTGTATTATTAATATTCAAACGAACGAGCGAAGCGAGTGAGTCATGTATTAATAAAATTCGAGCGAACGAGCGAAGCGAGTGAGTTATGTATTAATAATATTCAAGCGAACGAGCGAAGAAGGAAATAATAATATTCAAACGAACGAGCGAAGCGAGTGTCTAATGTATTAATAAAATCCGAGCAAACGAGCAAAGCGAATGAGTTATGTATTATAAAATTCGAGCGAATAAACACGACCAGCCCGGCTTCGCTTCGCAGGAGGAGTAATCGTAAAATACGTGGGCGAAGCCACGGGTAACGGCTAGTAGAGACATATACGTATATTATACTTACCTTATATATTATAGACTCGTGCACATAGCCTTACTCGCTGCGCACGTACCTAACTCAAATAAAAAAAAAAAAAAATTATTATTTTTTAATAATAAATTGAAAATCTAATTGATACTTTTAACAGTTCTAGAATTATAACCTGGGAACTATGAGGACTTATAATAGAGGATCTACTATATAAACAACGGCATTGCTACACGCTCGGCTAATCTCAAACCTTCCTTGGCTCCCATAGAATTTAGTGGATTTTAACTGGAGTTCTACGGATTCCCATTTCCCGCACTATAGAAATTGTACAGACAGGAGTGTAATGAATTTTTCTTTCTAAAAAGAAATAGAAATAACAAAGTAGTGTAGGTAATACAGATACCTGCATCATTCCATATGTTACATGAGTGTTTGAAACGTTTTAAAGTTATTGCCTGAAGACGATCATAAATCGTTCAATGCTTAATGAACTTTTAGTATTATATACTTGTAAATGTACTTTGTACAATGTACAAGATGTCCAGAAAACATTCTGTAAGACTTTTACCGCATGAATAGATCTAGCCATGACGTGCTATCGAAAGCCAAGTATAAACCTCACTGTTTTCGAGATATTTAAACTATTTTAAAACTTTTAAAAGTCTTGTCCCCGGTCATAAAATTTAGTAAGATTTGAAAATGAGAGCCTGTTGATTGTTCAATAATAAAATAGCAATATATTTTTATTCCAAAAAATGGGTATCACTGTATCGCAGGTATACAGACAGATGACGTGAGTATCGTTATAAACACGAATAATTGTATTTGTTGTCATGGAAAGAAATACATCTAATTTTATTTAAAATATTATTTAAAATATATTAGGTAGGTACTAAATAAAATAATTGTAATTTTATTTTTTTATATTTTAAATTGTTATCCAATACCTATATATTTTTATTATTAAAAAAAATATGTATTAAAGGCCTTCGGGAACGAATTTGGGCTCAACAGACTCGTATTTTTTCCATACAGCTACACTAACAAATTGTTACGGATCACCCTGTATATAAACGGCAGGTAAGAGTTCTGAGAAACGGAGTCTGCTTATTGAACAACTGGTACCTGCGCGAAATTTCTAGAGAAAGCGAGAACACACTAGGCTTATTCCACGCAGCATATATAAACAGCCAGTGCGAGCAAGTGAGGCAATCATTCAACGGTGAGTAACGCATTCAAGTCTACGTTGGATCAGTAATATAAATAGTGCCGTGATATAAATAACCAAATTGATAAATAAATACTAATGTAGTGGTAATAATTACGAATTATTGTATATGGTTGTTTTGTTTTGCTTCGTAATTACTGTTTAGTTATTGTTTACTTGTGTTGATTGTTAGAATTGACTTTTCGTTGTTGCGTTCATTATTATTGTGTTTTTAATTATCGTAAATAAATATTTATTCCGCCAACTCAGAAAACAGTTTTGTAACATTATTATATCTGATACCTTACATAGTTAATATAGTATTACATGCTGCGTTTTTTTCACATATCAACCACTTCCCCTGTTTCCGTTACATCTTATATTTCTAAAATGCCACCCCAAGTATGAAACATTAGACATTATTCACGTCAATAATAATTTAGATTTTGTTGTATCATTTTGGAACCTGAATGAAATAAGTAAGTTTTTGAGACTATGAGCAAAACATGCCTTTAAAAAGTTTGACTATCTCGAAAATCGTGACGTTTTTACTGATGTAATTTTTACTTCCCACCTCTACTATGGTAGGGAAGTAATGGATTTAGTCCGAAAAGTTTTCGAGAAAAAAAATATTTTACTAAAAAAAAATAAAAATTGTACGTAAATCAAGGTAACCATGATTTTTGCTATATTAAGTTAGCCATCAGTAGATCACCAAACAAAAAAGAGGGCCATGCTTTTTTCAAAGAATAAAAATTAAATTATGTTTTAAAGACCACCAACAGCTAAGGTTATTTGGGCCTAGTCAAAGAATAAAAAAAAGAGTGTTTATTTTTTGCTAATATTTACTAGGTGGGAAGTATAGGACTGGTCATCAGTCGAATTTTTTGCTTTTAATTGTAGCACATGACCTGTCACCGGTTAAAGTCTTGCAGAAAGATTATTGGACATCTTGTATCTCTTATAATACGTATATTCTTTAAATTCGAGACAAATGGAAACTAATTTTACAATGGTTGTAATTTACATCTGAGCTGTAAAACATCATTTTGCTGAATGGTGATTTACAGTTGACACCTCATTGCAGTCTTCAGAAATGAGAACTGGTTTTTGGGCTTGAGCCACGACTGTGTTAACCTTTATGCCGACGTTTTGCAAACAGTCCAGTCTGCATCATCAGTGCTTGATGATGCAGATTGGAATGTTTGCGAAACGTCAGCAGAAAGGACATCGCACAGTGCGGCTCAAACCTGCAAATCAGTTCTCTTTTAAATATCGAATCTAACCCCGAAAATCTCAAAATTTATGTATCTTTTCAGCTTCCACGAAACTGAAGTTCGTCTTCGTCATCGTTTACGCTGTCGTCGTTGTCCTCTTCCAAGATTTCGCCATCTTCTTCTATTGGTACTTCTCTGAACAATCCTTGAATCGGAAGCAGTAAAAATCACAATTCGGTTCGATTCACCACAAAACTGATCAAATGCAGTGTGCGTCCAGTGCATGTCTTTTTTTATAATCTTGTGTTTTCTTATAAAAGTCTGTTCAGAACCAAGTTTATTCGGTGCGTGCCCTACTTCATAACATGTCTATAGTTTTCTATGTAATTTATTCTTCAGTATTTTCTATTTACTGTAGTTCGGTCACAACCTAAAACTTCCTATATGTTCAGGTTTCTATCACCTGTAAGAAAAAAAAGAAATAAATAAATAAAAATATCGAACCGAGGTCCTATGAATTTTTCATTACAATCAAACGCCACTCTTTTTATCTTCCTTTTGCATGTCTCATTTCTTTTAAATGTTTTTCAACAGTGTCTTTGAAACAAAAACTTGATCGTGGCATTTAAATTTACATTTTACAACATCAATTAATTTATTGTTCTATATTCATCACCAACATCATTCGCAAACAAGAGTCTAGGGATCAAATCATGAGGAACCCTAAGATGCACGATTGCTCGCACAATGGTGTCTTGGAATTTCACTGAATCTTCACATCGCGTTCATTTTTTAGGGAATTCTCTCCTCCTTGAAACACTCCCCCTTTTCACCCCGCAAAAAACGTCATCGCGTCAACACTCCACCGCGAGAGTTTGTCTAAAAAATCAAAACCAAAAGTGCACACCCCGCTAAGTTTAATTGTATGATCAAAAAATAAATAGAGACAATATGAAGAAGATAGAAAAAATATATAGATTAATAAATATCAAGTGGAATATGGAATAGTTGTAAAAAAAATAAAAAACATTTATAATTCATACCGGAATCGAACCAGCGACCTTCCGGGTACAAAGCAGACGCGCTAGCAGCTTTGCCATTGAAGCTGTTTATAAAGGCCAGTCCAGACACAACGAAAAGAAAATTGTGTTTTAAAGACCACCAACAGCTAAGGTTATTAGGGCCTAGCACCAGACACAACGACTAATCGCACGAGAAAATGGTCATGCAAATCGTTCGACAAAACGTGCGGTGAATAGCGTGTCCACAACAGTTCCATCTTACCGTCCAACTTCATTACAACTTTCACGACGATAGCCATGGATGAAGTTTTTCTGGTATTAGTGTCGGCTGTTTGCATTGCAAAAAGAAAACAAAAAATCGCAAATCAAGATTTTCCAGGGAATGACTGCTGAAGAGATTAGAATTTTCATATGTCAGATTATTATACGAACTTCGTAATGAACTTGATGATTGGTGCAATTATTTGAGGATGGATTTTGAAAACATACAACCATTTGTTAAGTTTTTGCCTATCAACAATAACTAACTTTTACGTGCTGTCGCAAATGAACGTAGGTATTTCAGAATAAAACTGGACTCGCTCGTCTACATATTGTTCCGACTTGTTGTATCAACCTCGGAAAATAATGCTTCGGAGCTGTATTTCAATTTATCGTCCAACCTGATACCATTTATACAAGACTTTTGCGATCTACACATTCCATTTTACTTGATACTATTAATTGTCTCGTTGGATAAGTCGTTGTGTCTGAACTGGTCTTTATGGAGCTGTTTTTATGGTATTAAATTAACATGTAAACTGTACCTACTGTTACGCAAAATGTGCTTCGTGCTTGTTCGGGGCTCCTCATGGTTTGATCTCTAGACATTTTTCATTCTCAACACGTTATAGTTTTTGCAGAACACCAAAGCGGCGAGGAGCATGTTAGCACAGTGTTTCATTCGTAATCTAAAAACTTATTTTATTGTTCTGTGTAATAAATATAAATTTTATAGTTCAGTTACTTTATAGAAACTTACTTAGATTCGTAAAACTTAAAAGTGTCTCTAGATTTATTGCCAAGAGTTTTGTGCAGTGCATAGAATAAGTTGTTATATGAGGCCGTCTTCAAAAGTTGTACTATATAAAAAAGCTGAATACTGTGAAATTGGATCAGTGAGATACGGTTACATAGCCCAAGCAAGACTAACCACTGAAACAAAAGCTCATAAAAAGTTCTTCAGATCAAATGCTTTACACAATATCAGCTCTCTACAATTTTATGAGGGAATCGGTTAAGGTGCGTGCATACCAATCATATTATAACGTCGTAAACACAAATGTACAATTCATCTACTGTAGAGTTGCCATCTGGGTCGAGAACGTCCATTCTCGTCTCGAATTTCTCGTGGACGCTCGTCACAACTTACAGTAACGAGAATGTTCGGACAATTTTGTTTCGATAATTCAATGTTCCATCTCTAGTAAAGTAGCGGAAATAATGTTTCTGCTGTGGTTAAAATGTCGCAAGCTTACGTTTCATCAAGAGTTCGGAAATTTCATATCTACTACGAAATAAGTACGTGGAAAAATATTTATTTACTTTGGATTACTGCAGACACGTCGTATAGACAGGTCTGCTCACTATTTTTCCTGTGTTTTAAAGGCCACAAACAATAAAGGTAATTTGGGCCTAGTAGTTATTCATAGTTTCAATTGACACTTTTAGCAGCTCTCAAGTTAGAACCTAGAAACTAGGGGATTGTAATAGAGGCACCATATAAACAATTAACAACATTGCTACACGCTCGGCTATTCTCAAGTCCTTCTACTCACTGTAGCATATGGTCGCTTATTGAAGTCGAAATTTTAGTTCATGGCACTGCGTTCAGGAAGGCAAAGTAAAATAAAGAAATCATTTAATTGAAAAGAGATAAAATATCAGAAAAAGCGTAAACCAAAGAGAATGCATAACCAAATTTATCTGTCTTACATTTGCCTTCCTGATTGCAGTGCCGCTATCATGAATTAAAATTTTGACTACAACATACTCTCACTCTACCGGAGTGCTTAGACCTGTGTTTATGACTGTAGTTACAGATTGGAACCACTTGAATAAGTTCACACTAAGTTTTTCAATTTTTGAAGTTTTGAACCCTGGTCAGTGGTCAGGCTACTCAGATTTAATTTAGCTAGAACTGCTGCGATGACTGAATTAGAAATTTTTTCCCAGTGGCAACATGATCAATGAAATGCGACACCATTACAATACAAGAAAAAAGGAAGATCTGATCATCCCTTTTTTTCACACAAAAAATTCAACATATGGTCTTAATTACTTAGGTATGCAATTTTTTAATAGACTATCTCTGGGCACTCGGAACCAGTGTCTCAAAATTTTCAAAAAGAGAATTTACAAATATCTCATTAAAGAGTGTTTTTATACTTATTAAGAATTTTTAGATATAGACAATGCTCCCTATAACTAACTATATTATGTTTTGACGTGTTTTTCACAATTATTTGTATAACTAAAACCAATATATCTATCTATCTATCAATAGTTTGCATATATTCACAACGTTTCGGCACACTTTGTGCCATCCTCAGAGTGTTGGCACAGAGTGCATGAATATATGCAAAATATTTTAACATCAATATTGCATTTTATTGATCCTGTTGTCACTGGGAAATGAAATTCTAATTATTCCTCCAATCATCATCAATATTGTGGATCGCAATTTTACTCTACACCAACTTGAGTCAACTATAAGAATAAATTTTCTGCCTTTAAAGTATGAGAGTTAAAATTTATATCTTTAGGGGCTACTAAAACATTTCCTTGTACGCATATAAAATCACCTCATATATACATACCTATTATGTATTTTTATATGTGTGGCAAATAATTGTGGGAATACGTTTTATGTCCATAGATGTCATATTTTATAAAACAAAAAAACATATACCACATTTTATTCATTATTTTATGGGTACACCTCGTCTGTTTCATAGTAACAATCCTTAACTGAATATTCTGCTTTCTTATGTACAAAAGAAAGATAGAGAGACAATGAGAAAGGAAAATGTAAATACGGATCAAAGTAAAAGTTTAGTCTGCAGTTTTATTGAGTATTCATGAAAACGTATATTTATAGTATCCGCCTGCTATGTTTGCAAATCTTTGTGCAAACTACAAAAACACTATAAATACACCGTCACATCCTTATGTTTTGTATTTCTATTTTATTGATATACAGAAGCACCTCGATTATCGTGATTTTACCCGACTACGGCGAAGCCAAACGGAGGGTACCTTAATTGTTTTTGGCATGTCCGTATGTCCACTTGTTTCACTGTGAAGCTCAAACGCCTGAACCGATTTCATCAAATGAGGTATGGGTGAAGCCGTGGTGACAGTTCGGGTAACATAGGATAGGTGACGTCACAAAACAAAACAATATAATTATTTCAAACTGTAAAGTGTAAACTGAAAAGTAGTAAATAAAAAAATATATTACCAAAATAAAAAACCGACTGCGGTGAAAAAAGCCGTATACTTAAGGCCTTCAGTTCTACACAATGTGGGGTTTAACAAGGGAAGGGCTCTGACTATACGGCTTTTTTATTTGCAAAATACAAAACTTGTTTCTTACTTTTCAGTTCACCGCAGATCTCCATTTAGTTAAAAACAAATGACATTCTTAAATCTAGTTTAAGGCTGGAAGTCGTACCAGAAACCCTGAATAATTCTTCTACTCGAAGTTTATCAAAAAAAATTGAGAGAAATATAATTCCTAACGAGCATCTTACTAAAGAGAGCGTACTGTTACGGATCACCCTGTATATAAACGGCAGGCAAGAGTTCTGAGAAACGGGATCTGTTTACTGAACAACTGGTACCTGCGCGAAAGTTCTAGAGAAAGCGAAAACACTATACTTATGCCACGCAGCATATATAAACAGCCAGTGCGAGCAAGTGAGGCAATCAGTCAACGGTGAGTCACGCTTTCAAGTCTACGGTGGAGCAGTAATATAAATAGTGCCGTGATATAAATAACCAAATTGATAAAATAAATACTAGTGTAACGTGGTAATAATTACGAATTATTGTATATAGTTGTTTTGTTTTGCTTTGTAGTTACTGTTTAGTTATTGTTTACTTGTGTTGATTGTTAGAATTGACTTTTCGTTGTTGCGTTTATTATTATTACGTTTTTAATTATTGTAAATAAATATTTATTCCGCCAACTCAGAAAACAGTTTTGTAACAGTACTATACTTATCAAAATGTTTTAAAATGTCATTTTGTTATTATACTGTTATAAAGTTATATATACAGTGCGTTTGATTTGACGCAACATATTATGGACTTTACATGTTAAATTTCTCCATTTGAATTACAAATCTATTTAAAAAAATGTTTTCACAGTTTTTATGAGCTGAGTTTACTATTTGATATAACTTGAATTCAATGTAATTCAAATGGAGAAAAATTAACATGCATAAAGTCAAAATGTTAGTTGAAATCATATACCCTGTATACCTAATTATATATAATAACAATATGGAGCAATTATTTAGGAATTATGGTTTTATCTACAATGTTATCTACACCGATTAATAACTCTCACTTAGACTGAAATTTATTAAATTAACGTTAATCTATGATTAACATCAAAATTAAAAACACAAACATAAAATGTTTTACTCAATATAATACGTAATCTGTGGCTATTCAAAACATTAATGTTTTAAATAGCCACAATACGTAATCTGTTGCAATTTAAAACAATAATGTTTTAAATATTACAAGATTTTGTACTAATAAGTAGGTAGGTACCTACTACATATAACAGGGTAGTTGTTGGTGAAGTACGGCTGTCACTTTGACGTTTTTGTCAACACAATATTTTCTAATTGCTGGCCCAAAATTGGGATAAAACAATATTTACGGTTACTAGTTTTCTTCATTCATGATTCTTTGAATCACTTCCAATTCACGGGGGTGTTTTGGTCAAAAAACCATTTATATATATACATCATTCAGCGTATGTTCATAGTATATGTGTTAACGGCAATCTGTATAATCCGGCATTGTATACAATGCCTAGGCTACGTATAGAATGCCTAAAACGTCCAGGCAATGTATGAAATATTATTTATTTCACACTTGGCCTAGGCATTGTGTACAATGCCGAATGAGCAGCCGGCAATGTGTTAATATTACTAATGTTATAGGAAGGTACTATAAGTTCCTTTTTTTATTAATTATATGACATGATTATTTTTAACCAAATGAGACTGTTGCTGACCCAAATTATTTAAAGTTAAAGTTTCACTTAAATTTTATTCTGATTTACTTAGTTAAGTTATAGATAGGTACTAAGTTCCTTTTTCATGAGTGTTGCAAATTTGCAATGAATATTTTTTTGATATATAACTCAAAAGTAAGTTTATAATATTAAAAAATACGTTTGAATGTAACAATTCTATTGCAAAAAAGAGAAGTTCTCTAACATTATCATTTAATAAAGTTGATTTTGAGCAATCTGATATTATATGGTGTTTTATTGGTTCGTCATTTTGTATGTAAGTGTAGGGACACATCTGTGACACGCGTGTACTGTATTTTACGAGTGAGTTACGTATGACACACTAGGCTGAACTATCCGCTGTCATATCCTTGGTAATTTTGCGCTACTGAACTTTCCGCCGCCGAACGTTCGGCAGATGTGTCCCTATACTAAGGAGGTAGGTCATTACATAATACTCATAAATATAGACCAATATCAATTTATTTCACACATTGCCGGTGGACCAGCAGACATTCTATACAATGCCGAGGCATTACATACAATGCCTAGGCAAAGCATATAATAGATATTAATATTCATAATATTTCATACATTGCCTACCGGCTCAAGGCATTCTATACATAGCCTAGGCATTGTATACAATGCCTGTATTATACAGATTGCCGGTAACATATGCACGAAACAAACTGACAAAACAAACAGAACCAAATGTCATGGAACAGGTCATGACAACAGATAATATTCTTTATCTAAGGTTGCCAATGCTAATTTATATTCATACTCTATGGTTGCGCGCTCGTTTTAATTCCGGTGCGACGTAATTCATTATCATTGCCAAGTGCCTCTTGTGATCGGCTTGATGTCGATTCTTGCTAGTTTGCTTGAACCGCGGCTCGCAGCCAGTATCGCCGAGACGGAATCACATATCTCGGGACGAGCTGGGGTTTTATGGATAATTATCGCCCATCGGAGTCCCCCAGAGCTTTAATTATCTTCAATTAATCAAAAACAGCTAAGTAGATATTTGTAAATAATTTAGAACTAATATAAGTGATGAATGAATGTTGCGTGAAAATTATAAGCATGAGTTTATAACATGGCCGTCTGCCATTTTAGAATAAAAAATTTCATAAAAATAAAATAAATGATTAATGCCGTCAGCAGCGTCATTTACGATATTACGTTTAATTACAGATAAAATTTATTATATAAAATTTAATATTTTAATATAACCTGTTGATCAGTGTTGTATTTTAAAAATACACCGACCACGTGTATGATAATAATTGTGGAATAAAATCTGGATATATTTTGCCAATCATATACAATCAATTCATGGCATAGTTGGATTTTAACAGAATTGAATTTAATATAAAATTAATCAAAGATATTTTGATTCGCACACGCGATTTGATAATCAGAATAATATGGCCTTAACAAACCAATGTATAGTAGAATGAAGTATCACCAATTTGGTATATCACCAATCTTTACAAATTGGTGGAATTTGTTAATGAATTAATTGAGATAAGATTATACTGTTCTTTTGATCGATAATTTTAACCTATAAGAATCATCTGTCTATTTTCTTATGTTACAGATGGGTTATTCTCACCTGTGTTTAACTAAGGCAATTTTTCATTATTATCAACTAATTTTGGTTTCTATTGTGATCTAGTGTGTTTATAAAGAGATAGCACTATTATTGATTAATTTTTCATGTAACTTTGGTTGCCTAATACACTGGGTTTACATATTAACTCTAATTGTGCATCTTCATAATTGATAAAAATTGTTCAGTACCAATCTAAGATTTTGATACAGATAGAGATTTGTAAATTATAATGCTCTTCAGCGGTTTTCAACTTTTTAATGTGTTGAGTTAAGCAGTATGTCTGCTTAACTGATTTAAATTGTTATTGCAGTAACGTTTGTGATTTGTAAAATTCTTGTTAAATTTATAGCAAGTTAATATATTATGATTGTTAAAGATACATAAAATTGTTTTTTTTCATGTATGAATGAATTAATTGATGAGAACCTTTGGATCTGAATAAGTTTAGTGAAGATTGTTCGAATCAATCTAAGACATTTTTGTTCAACTAAGCATATCTCACTGTTAATATTAGAACAGTGAACTTCGTTAAAATAAGTATAACCTTTTGTAGAAAACATATTTCACTTTGTCTCGATAACAAGGACCCTCAATTGAAGTTCCACCCCTTTCTTTCAACACTTTGGACGAGTAAACATCCAAAGATAAATTAATGTGGGGAACCCAACCCTACCTTTATGCTGATAAAACTCGAACATCCAAATTCAGTTATAATTTGTAATTGTCGACAGCATAAAAATTATTCCACCACACAAATTGAATGAATGAATTGTAGATTATAGACGCTCGACAACAGAGGTCTCAAGAACCAAATTGCGTTAAAGTTGCATCGCACTAGCATTGAGTTAAAGTTGCACCGCACTAGCTTTGCTTGCTCGGGTAAAAATATTTTTATATTTAAAAACATCTTCGATTCCATGACTCCTCCACAGCGCTACTGAATCATAAACTTACTGTTTTTTTTAGATATCACAAACAAAGCTGCAAACGGACATAAAATAAAATGTGGAGCGTATAAATATGTATTAAAAATATATGTGCATATTGTTCGTGATACATACATATTCCAGCTTGTAGCTTTTTTTAATTTTATGTATGAAAATAAAAATAATAAAAGTTGAACGATGGGAGTGAGGAGAATGAGAGAGAATTTAAGCAAAGTAAATGGTGTATGTGGGGAGAAACACTGGCATACGAGCAAGAGAAGCAATGCCAAGCAGGGCAAACTGTTTACGTTACTAAAGTGTGAAAATACATAAATCAATGTTAAGTTGCCAGTTTACTTACAAAATATATTGTAGCTTCCTAACATAAATATTTTACGATAGAATAAGAGTATGTGTGAATAAATATATGTACTTACGCCAGTCCGTTCTGCTATTTACAGGTGAATATTTTTAAATTCTATAATTTTTTTGCCCACAATCGAGTAGAAATATTTGGCTGAATCCTCAGAGAAACTTTTGCTTTGTCAAGGTCAGTGTAGAACAAGAGATGTGTACTAAATGCGCAAATTTTTTCATTAGCCCAGAGTTACTTTAAATTCGCGCCTGTATTAAAAGTTTCCTATGAAACATTTCTACATTTACGCTAAAAATAAAATATCAAAAAATGCAAACAATTCACATATTCAAATTCTCTTAGCAATACATAAAGTAATTCAAAACAAAAAGCTACAGTAACATCTCAATTAAAATTTGTAATGAGGATGAGCTGGGGACCGACGGTTCTGCACTACACCTGAGAGATTTTCCGCCTCCTAATTATGGCAACAATCAGGAGCGTATTTAGGTTCAGTGTCGCCCTGGGTTACTTAAATCTGGCTGCATGTTTGTCATAAAATATTAGTTATAAAACGTTATAAAATGTATTATTAATTTTTTTTAATGATTCATCGTGATAGCCATTTTTGACATAAAAGAGAAAACCTGGGGGAAAGTGAGACAACACTATATTTATTTTTTTCATTAAAACTTAATGTACAATTAATTCTAATAATTGTTTAAAGAGCTTGAGCATAAAATAAGCTTTATTTTAAGCTTAATATTTTTGAGAATTAATAAAAAATTGACTGACAAATTGTAATTTATGATTCCTAGAGAATTTCCTGGGGAGGGGGGGATAGAAGTTGAGCCTAGCCTTAAAGCGCGTTCAGACTTACTGTTTTTTATTTACATCAAAGTGAAGAGATATTTGCCGTTCCCACAATTCTGCCACCCTGGGCTATGGCCTAATCAGCCCATACGTAAAAATGCCATTGGCAACAGTGGAAAATTTCACAATATATAATAATCGATAGAGGTACACAACCATAAAGATCATACAATATTAACACACAACTAATTCACATAAGTTATGAACAATCAGACCACGTGTACAGTACAAAAGTTTGATAAGTCTGCCGCAGAGGTATGACTTTTTAACTATTTAAAAAAAAATGACAATCATTTACGTAAGTGAAGCTTTCATTACATGATTTTATTGTATTTATGTGAGATATTCAGTGACGGAGACATACACACTATCACGCATAGTATACCTACTATCAAAATAAAAGTATATTGTCGAAACTCGAAACATAGCGTTTGCAACCAGTGTACGAGGGCAGCAATCACACGTGTTACAAATGCTATATTTCGTTCCGAGTAACTGCATATTATTTTTCACAACAACTCTATTGACAATTCGATTTGAGGTACCTGCAATTTGGGCGGGCAAAAAGCCGCAAAAATATTAGATCTGTTAGATCTATGTGAAATTTATGTAGAGTTACGTCTGTCATTTTGACTTTTTCGATTATTATATGCGGATTGAAGTTGGTGCGACTCAATCGCTCTATCTCCCTCTTAACACCGTTAAAAACAGAGAAAACCGACAACTGAAAATTGTCATCCCTAGGGTTGAACTCGCAGTTTCAACCCGCTAAACAGGTACTGAAAATCGAATTTTCAATAGCGACGTTGTGACAATAATAATTATCAACTTACATGATTTTTTTCTATGTTTACAGCATTTTTAGCATTTTTATTATTTCTCTGGGCTATTTGTCAGCCAGTTAAAAAAAGAAAAATATGTTTTCATTAAAAACCTTGTACTGTTTTAATGTCAGAAAAGATTTATAAAAACATAGGAACTATCAGTGTTCCCAACTCACGCTTTTTCGATCCACTATTTTCAGAACACCTGTATTTTATTTTGACGTGAAATAACTTCGATTTCAAATTATTTTTATTTTCTGCTTTTAAACATTATGATTTAATGTTTTCATGTAAACTAGAGTAATTGCTTTAAAGTTTAAAAATATGTGTTTGGTTTGATTTTTGACAAAGTATAAAGTGGATAGCAAAATGCAACAGAATTAATGTTACTGTAAAAATATTTTTAGTACCAGTCGTAATTAAAATTAAGAACAGAAAGTGTTCTGTAAAACTGACTATTTAGTACGGCACTTGAAATGATTGGAAAAGTTTTACATTTCCCAAAAAAAAACGAAGGTATTGTGTATGCATATTATGTTAAAGAGGAAAAACCCTCTTTCAAAAAGTCGCTAAAAAGAGGAAAATAATAAAATTTTGAGGTCAGCGTCAATTTAATAAAATATAAAGTCGGTTAAAAAGTAAGTAGATATTAATTAAATTGGCACTTTTTAACCGACTTCATATTTTATTAAATTCTATTTTCTTCTTTTACATGACTTTTTTGAAGGAGCTTTCTTTTTTGTTAAAAAGTTTTTTATTTTTTACTTTTTAGTGGCTTTTACATTACATAGATTTTGTTTTTTGCACGTTATTAACCGACTTCTGTCTTGATATTTGATCAAAACTGACATTTATCTTAACGGTATTACAGTCCGTTACTCACTTTTTATTAAAATCAGTCGAATTACTGAACCGATTTAAGTAAAATTTATGTCCTATCAAATAAAACAGTAATCATCAATATCGGTTCACAAATACAGGAGAAATCGGTGAACATACATTCATTCATACATGTTTTAGGTCCCGAATATAGAACCTCCTTTTTTTTGAAGTCTGTTAAAAATAGGTTTAATCAATATATATACTAATAATAAAACTGTAAACTGTAAAAGAAGGTTTTCCTGTCAGTTGCCTTTTTCAAAGAAATTAAATCTTTTTGAGGCATTTTGTATGATACCAACTACCAAGTTATAGTTGATAATTTTCAGATTTTTTCCTGTCTGTTCCAACAAAACTCTGAAACCCCTTATCCGATTCAATGCAATTTGATACACGTATACAGGGTGTCCCACGACATGACTTCCATAGCCTGGGACTGTGTTGCTGGGGTGATTTCAAGTCAAAAATGTCTAATGGACATATACCCGGAACGGTATCCTAACTGAGCTAGAAGCATTTGAAATTTTAAATAAGTAAGCCCACTAATGCAGGTATTAGGTTCGGCTGTTGGTTTTGTTATTATTAAAAAGACCAGGTGGCTGTGAATCACCATTAGTATTATTATTGTGACAGTAAACGTCAATTAAAATAATTTTGCGTGTTTATTCGCAGAGCTACCACTTCAGTTCTAAGAAGAGCTAGACTATATATACAGCAACTGGGTGGACATTTTGAGCAACTAATTCAATAAAGCAATTTCTTTTTAAATGGTTTTTAAATTAGTAGGGAATTCCTACTACTACTCATCTAAAATTTCAAATGTTTCTAGCTCAGTTAGGATAGCGTTCCGGGTATATGTTCATTAGACATTTTTGACTTGAAATCACCCCAACAACACAGTCCCAGACTATGGCAGTCATGTCGTGGGACATCCTGTATAAGGGATCTTCAACTCACAAGATACTGTTCTTAAATCAGGCTTCGCTCATGTTAAGGTATAATTAATAAAATAAAATTTCTGGTAACGCGTGCGATGTCGCGAATAACGGCTAGTGTAAATAAACTAAATATATATATTTTTCATTAAATTACCCAAGCTAATTAAATTTAAAATGTACGTTCTAAATTAATTTTCAACGTCGGAACCTCGACGCATGAGATGGACAGTGCAGTCTCTTTTTATTGCAATGGAAAATGGAGAACTGAATTATTATGATAAAATCATCATCAATTTGATTTGACTAAAAGTCTGATCTTATAATAATCCTTCTTATTTTATGACAGTATTTTTCTGTGAAAAATTTCAAACTTGTCACCCTTATACTTTAATAGTTATACGCACGTCCGATCTCCTAGGACGTAAAAAATATTCTACTCACAGTTCTCATAAATCATTTACTCTTATGACATAGGCTGTCATATCATGAAAAATTTTCATCTTTAGTAGGTAATACATTTATAACCAGAATCTATAAACTAACTTTGTTTCTTTTAAGCGTGTTGGGTACATCCGGATAATCCTCGAACCTTTCGTTTCAATTCTACGTATTTCCTTTTCCAGAAATCTTTTTCTAGCCACTCGAACTACTTTAAACTTTTTATACAAAATCTGAAATAAAATCAATGCCCATTATTATTTAAAATGTGACAAGATGTCTAGAATTGTAATTGTATTTTAAAGACCACCAACAGCTAAGGTTATTTGGGCCTAGCACCAATTCATATTTTCAATTCATTATTTTTTTTTTTTTTTTATAATAAATTGAAAATCCAATTGACACTTTTACCAGCTCTCGGGCTAGAACTCGAGAACTGGGGACTTGTAATAGAGGAACCATAGCAACGCCATGTAAACAACAGCGCCGCTACACTCTCGGCTATTCTCAAGCCCTAAGATGTCTAGAAACACACACCTAATTTCTATTATTTCTGTGTGTCGTATACATTACCATTAATTTTTTATAAAACTCATGGGATATTGAACAAAAGTTGAAAATACTGGGTTTCAATTTCAACCTTTGTGCAATTACCTGCGATTTCCATCCTGATACTGTCAAGGTCATCATCTTCCAGGTTTATCTATTATTATTCGTATTTTCGATTTATTTTTTTGTGCAAAACTGAAAATTCAATGGATACTAGTTCTCTGATTAGAAAACATGGAAAAGTCATACAAAATCTTTGTTTTATATAATATACTATACCGCTATTGTGTGGTATGATGCCGTAGAGAGCCGGTCACGCTGCTGGACGAACACTTTCCAAATCTAGATTGATCGGGAAGAAAATGCGACAGAATCATTCCGGAATTGTAACGTGGCTCGGTGGTCATTTGCTGGGCCCATTTAATTAGAAAGTCAGAGTAAGAGACCTCGTACAATTTTCAGAATGATTTGTTAATAATAAATAATAAATTGTTAAGGTTAAATGTATTTAATAAAGAAAATAAGAAAAATCTATAATTTACAATATTCAATTAAATTACTAGCATGTACAGAACGGATCTCATTTACAATATTAATAATACAACGGAACGGGTCTTTCACCAACAGACACATAGATCTATCGAACGAACCTCACCGGTCATTCGCCTGAACGTTTGATCAGCTGTTAATAATCTAACCTAAACTGGCTTAAACTGTCAGAACAAATTTGTAATAATGAAAACGATATTAGTCAAGAAATATGAAGATATTAAAATGAAATATTATCTAGGTAAGTAAATTAATAACAAAAAAAAACCAGATATTAATTAAATAATAAATTATACAGACCAATCCTGATGTCTTCTAGAATAATAAAAATAAGTGAAATATTATAATAATTAATGAATACTTAAACTACGGACGAAAACAAACTAAACGAAAACGGATCAAAAACGGACAGACGGAGCTAAACTAAAACAGAACCTTTTTCTTCGACGGACCGGAAACTAATGAAAATTTTCTCTAAAGTAAATAAAAATAATGGCTAAACTCTAATTGTTCAGTAACCTAGAAACCAACAGGATAGACTGTTCATTTTTTCCCAGTAAGCCTGCCTACTTACTGAAATTCTGACAGCACGAAATTCAAAAATAAATTAACTAAGTATTAAAAATAAAAATTATAAATAAGGAGAAAAATAAAATAAAAATGTAATGTTAAGAAAACATTACAATTACCCCCACCAACAAACGGTGCGAGGTCGGGACAAAAACAACACGGAAACATGACGACCGACCACCACGGAGGTAGTTATCGATAATCACTTACGCCGATTTCAGAACTAATTGGATTCAAGAAATTAACAACACTAGATACAACAATAATAAGGTACTTAAATAATAACCACAACAAAGAAATCTTTTTCATATCCTAACAACTAACTAATTTTTTTCAGATGCTCAATATGAGACTTGTACATTTTCCCGGATTCTTGGTCGAGCAAATCAACACTCACCGGACTCGTAAATCTAATTATTACTCTAGGTGTGCTAAAACGAGGCAAGAATTTTAAATGGAAATTTGGTCGCATTTTCTGGTAATGTAATCTCTGCATGACGCTGTCGCCAACCTTAAATTTAGATGAGACATTTCTATTTTTATTGTAATGATGAGCTTGTCTTTTGCTCGCTAAATCTAACATTTTCCGGACAGAGTCCACTGACGGAATGTCATCATGCTCCCACAAAGGGTCTAATTCATTTCTTAAATCTACAGGAAATCTGATCTCTCGAGCCAGAAATACTTTGCACGGCAAATCCTTAATACTTTCATGATACGACGTATTGTTGCAGAAAGAAATATGGTCCAGAAGAAGATCCCAGTTAAGGTGATCATTGAACTGCTGTTCTAGCATAATGGAAAGGGACGATCGCACATTTCGTATAACTCTTTCAACTGCGTTTGAACCAGGAAAATAGGGGGACGTATTTACTGTACGAGTACCCCAGGACGAGCAAAACTCCTTAAACTTAACAGACTTAAAATTAGTAGCATTATCGGATACTATACAACCTGGAGGTCCATAAGTTGTGAAAACCTCATGAAGACATCTAATAATTGACGCTGAACTAGAATCAGGAATCGGATACATTATTAACCATTTACTAAAACCATCAAGCACTAAAAGTACATATTTATTTTCAGACGCACTACAAATCAGAGGACCAAGCAAATCGATATAAACTCTATCCCAGACGTTTACAGGAGGACTGGAACTCAAAATCACTTTATCAGGCTTGAAATTCGGCTTGTGCTGATAACACAACTGACATTTCTTTATAAAGTCACTGATATCAATGTACATTTTCGGCCACCAATAACGACGAGCAATGGCGCGATACGTTTTGGCAACACCAGGATGTCCACTTATTTTAGCACTATGAAATTCTTGAATGATAGGAAGACGAGCAGGGATGGGTAAAACCAGTCTTTGCCTGCGCTTCCTACCCACTTGGCGATAAACACAGTCATTTCGTAAGATAAAGTTTTTACACTCAATGTTCTGTGATAACAACTCACGCGTTTTCTGAATTTCTTTGTCTTCTAGCTGTAGCCTCTGGAGTTCGAAAATTTTGGAATCAGCTTCCAACGGACGGTTGATGACGTTTAAGTCGGAGTCATCATTAACAAAAACTTCAGGATCAGGCACTAGACGGGTCAGGCAATCTGCAGTGTAATTTGTGACTCCACGAATATGTTCGACTCGGAACCTAAATCGACTCAAACGAAGTAACCAACGACCCACGCGACCCAAATTCCGGGGGTGCTGGATCAGCCACTTCAAACAGGCGCTGTCGGTCTGCAGCAGGAACTCTCGGTGCGACAGGTACGGTTTGAATTTTTCCATGGCCCAAATACAACTAAGGGCCTCTTGTTCGTAGGTGGAAAACCTACTTTCAGCAGGAGTCAGTCTCCGGCTGGCGAACTGCACCGGGTGCATACCGTCTTCATACTTCTGCAATAGCACGCAACCAATATGCGTATTGCTGGCGTCGGTCTGGAGCACGAACTCTCGATCAAAGTCAGGAAACTTGAGCACTGGCGGATTACTTAAATCATGTTTAAATTGTTCAATACATTTTAAATGTTTGTCACTAATCACAAATTTGACTCCCTTTTTGCGCAAATCGTTCAGGGGAGCCATTGTCTTGGCGTAGTCTGGTATAAACTTTGCATAATAATTTACCATCCCTATAAAAGACTGTAACTGTTTTATATTTTTAGGCACTGGTAAATCCTTAATGGCGGACACTTTGTCATCGTCAACAGCGAGTCCTTGAGCTGATAATCGATGACCAAGAAATTTTAGTTCACTTTGCGCGAAATTCACTTTGTCGGGGTTGACAGTCAGATTGTTCTCGCGCAATCGGCGAAGAGCTTCACGCACATGAGAAATATGTGAGTCTAAGTCTTTACTATAGATCAACAGATCATCAAAGAACACTATAACACTTTCGTACCGTAGATCCGCAAAAATCTTGAACATTAGTCTGTTGAGAGCACTAGGTGAAATGGAGAGACCGAATGGAGCCTTATGAAACTTCCATTGGCCCTCGGGTGTCACAAAGGAAGTTACGTTCTGAGACGACTCGGAAAGTTCGATTTGGTAGAACGCACTATTAAGATCCAATGTTGTAAACACCGTAGCCCCTTTCAGGCATCCAAAAATATGATCTACAGACGGAACCGGAAATGAATCCATGACCACTTTGTCGTTTAGCCGACGGTAGTCAACACAGAGTCGATAACCACCACTTTTCTTCTTTACTAGAAAAGCCGGAGATGCGTACGCAGACGTAGATGGCGAAATCACATCAGTATCCAATAACGTTTGGATGTGGTCCCTCATTATTTGAGCTTGTGGAGGCGACAATGGATACGGAGCCTTCCTCACCGGAATTTTATCAGATAAGTGTATTTCGTATTTATAATCTTTGGCCTGACCAAGACGGTCTGTCAAAACGTCGTCGAACTCGTCACATAGACGCGAAAATTCGACATCTCTAGAATCTACCTGGTGAATAGCGCCCATACACAAATTCACGTCAGATTCGGGCATAGTCAAAAACGGAACTTTAACCTCTTGATTAAACTTAAACTCGAGCGCATTTTCTAAACAGTTCACAGAAGCCCCCATAAGCTTCAGCGAAACAAAACCTATTATCGCAGGATAAGATAAACGCTCAAAAACATTAAACTTGAGCTTCCAAGAAAAAGAAGCTATCTTGATCGGTAATACCATAGTCGCGGTTGATTTAGAAATCGAACCGTTCGCTAATCGGGCATACGAAACATTGTCAAAACACTGACCTATTTTTAAAGTTAAAAGATAATCTGCCATACTTTTCGAAATATAATTTCCCGAAGAACCAGTATCCACCAAGGCTGAGGCTTTAATTTTACCTAACCATAAATTTATTACTGGAATATTGATTGGGGCATAATCTCTACTAGGCGCAGAATGACAATCAAACTTTAAATTGGTAGGTTTAACATCAGAAATTCTATCAGAATTCAAATCATGCTTATTTCTAACTAGCTCCACATTATCGTGTGGACGCGACTTAACAGAGGTCATCGACCTACTACTAGACAGGGCCGCATTCGGCACGGACGGGACAGACTTATAACTACTGAACGGAGTGGACACACCACTGAACGGAGTGGACACACCACTGCTGCACGGAACTGACTTACGACTAATATTATCGGAACTTAAAACTAAATTTGTATTTCCAAACATTTGACCTGGCGCAGAGGCCTTTGGGTCACACTGACGAATAATTTTGGGGTTCTTTTCTCAACTCTGCCTAGGCAGAATCGCTCGATTCTCTGAGCCGGACCTAGACGGACGTAACGGACAATTTGCTATCATATGTCCCCTCTGCTTACAATAAAAGCACTTATCATCCCTTGGCGCTGGGACTGCATTCAGAGTCGGCCACTTACTATAATTAGCTCTCTGGCGAGCAACCGCGCGCATATGTTGGCCGAGAGAAATCAGATCTGCAATGTTATCTGGAACCTTATGATACTGTAGGTAGTTAAAGGATTCTGAATTTTGGTTGATCCAAATCTTGGCCACCTGTTCAGATTCTGTCAGGACCGGGCCAAACAAGGGCACATATTTCAAAATATCGTGAATGAAATCCGCAAAATCCTCTGATGGATCTTGACGGCGGTTCAAAAATTGCTCAGCCAACATAGCTCTGTCTATGGGGGTCAAAAAACGTCTTAATAGAGACTCCCTCAAAGGAGCCCACCTAAATTCGCGGGAAAGTTCTTGGACCCAAATAGTTCGCAATGGGTCAATAACCTTAAATACCAAACATCTTAATAATACCGATGGCGAAAATAACGGATTAATAATTAAACACTCTACCTCTACGATAAACTTTATTAATAAAACTAAATCACGACCGTCAGTTTCCGGAATCTTACATAATAAATCTCTCGTTTCAGAGACGGTAAATGTGCTGTCAGGAAGTTCAGATAAGGAAACAGACTTACCCTGAATCCCGGCAGTAACGTCAACATCACTAACACTCGCAGCACGTGGGGCACACACAGGAGCAGGAGGCGGACTAGCCCCCAGAGCGGAACGGATCGGTGAACGGGACGGTCTAGCTGGCGAGGACGTCGTCAGGTCCTTCGGCGGCAGGAACATGGTCTCCTCCCCAGGATCAGCACCCGGAGGAGAGGAGGGCGGGCTGGACGGGTCAGTAGTCGCCATTCTGGACAGGAACGGAACAAGGCAGGAACAGGAATCACAAGCGTTGACTGACAACTCTAGCTCTGCTACCAATTATACCGCTATTGTGTGGTATGATGCCGTAGAGAGCCGGTCACGCTGCTGGACGAACACTTTCCAAATCTAGATTGATCGGGAAGAAAATGCGACAGAATCATTCCGGAATTGTAACGTGGCTCGGTGGTCATTTGCTGGGCCCATTTAATTAGAAAGTCAGAGTAAGAGACCTCGTACAATTTTCAGAATGATTTGTTAATAATAAATAATAAATTGTTAAGGTTAAATGTATTTAATAAAGAAAATAAGAAAAATCTATAATTTACAATATTCAATTAAATTACTAGCATGTACAGAACGGATCTCATTTACAATATTAATAATACAACGGAACGGGTCTTTCACCAACAGACACATAGATCTATCGAACGAACCTCACCGGTCATTCGCCTGAACGTTTGATCAGCTGTTAATAATCTAACCTAAACTGGCTTAAACTGTCAGAACAAATTTGTAATAATGAAAAACGATATTAGTCAAGAAATATGAAGATATTAAAATGAAATATTATCTAGGTAAGTAAATTAATAACAAAAAAAAACCAGATATTAATTAAATAATAAATTATACAGACCAATCCTGATGTCTTCTAGAATAATAAAAATAAGTGAAATATTATAATAATTAATGAATACTTAAACTACGGACGAAAACAAACTAAACGAAAACGGATCAAAAACGGACAGACGGAGCTAAACTAAAACAGAACCTTTTTCTTCGACGGACCGGAAACTAATGAAAATTTTCTCTAAAGTAAATAAAAATAATGGCTAAACTCTAATTGTTCAGTAACCTAGAAACCAACAGGATAGACGGTTCATTTTTTCCCAGTAAGCCTGCCTACTTACTGAAATTCTGACAGCACGAAATTCAAAAATAAATTAACTAAGTATTAAAAATAAAAATTATAAATAAGGAGAAAAATAAAATAAAAATGTAATGTTAAGAAAACATTACAATACAGAATAATACATTTCTCACTCGCTTCGCTCGTTCGCTCCCGGGTGAATTTTTTCGATGTTTTAATAATTGTTCTGCTATTCTGGGCTGAGACAAATTCAAAAAATCAAAGATCAAGATAATCGGTCTAGCCGTTCTCGAGTTATAACTTATAAATGGTGTAAGTAACACGACTTTCTTTTATATATAGGTATATAGATGTTATTATTAAAGTTACATTACTAAAAAAGTTGTCGTGTTACAATAACATTCAAAAGTTTCGTTCATAATACGCTGTAAAACAATAAATAAGTATAGTGTTAAATGTAAAAAAATTTTGTTAGAGATTGTACCTAAACTGTTGTTCACATAATAACACATATTTCACTTAGTTTGTTCACTTGGATTATATAAATTGTTGAACTTTGCGTTATTATATTTCAACAATAAAAAGGTCAATAATTTTTGGATTTTCTTTTTTAAACTCAGAACAAAAACATCAATGAACAGTTAGTTTTTTGAAAATTTCTGACTGTTACTTTTTTTTTTAATTAAAAAACTTGTCAAAAACACTACCTTTCCTATGCTCTCCGTGTTAATTATCCGAACTTTAATTAAGTTTATCTCGAGTTAGAGATGGTCTATCAACTTCAAATTTTAATGGTATTTGTATTATAGTATCCTTAATGAGTATACGAAAATTTAGAATTTTCTGACACTATGCCCATAGCACGACAACTACCTTAAGGAGACATTTAATTTAACAAAAAAATTTAATAAGAACAGAGGTTTTAGTTTCTTATTTTTTATAATTTTGATTAAGTAATGCCTTTTTGAGTATTTTAAGAGCCATAACGTACTTACACTTCGTAATACGTATCCAGGTTACTAAGTATGTATGTATGTATGTTGTATGTCTGGTTACCTTCCGAGCACTCACAAAGGGCATATTTCACTATCCACATCGTCAAGGGTTTCATTCTAATCCGATTGTGTACGGTGGCTGGTTACGGCTTGGCCTGCCGGTGATGCAGATTCTCCTCCTGCAGGTGGTGTGGGACCTCATTACAACGACGCGCGGAGCTAGGCGCTGGGGATGAACAAGTAACCAACCTCTACTATAGTCGACTTACTTTATGGAATGAGGCTCTGTCTGACCGCACATTTCCTCGCAATGCATTTTCCCAATACGCGCTGTTATCGATACTGTCTGGCTGGTGGTTACGATACATTACAGGGATGCATCCTAAAGGCGGGTTTGCAATATAGTATGCATATTGCACGATTTTCCATTTATAAGAGTCTTTGATTTTGAGTTATGGACATTGTGGTGCATCCTACACAGATGATTAAGCATTCTCCTGTAACAATTTTGTACCATCTTATTCTAATTTTAAATAGAAACTTAGAATGTGTTCTTATCTAAATAAAGAAACAACAAGTAACTTCTTAACCACAATTTTATTATTGGTTGTACATTTTAAGAGGTATGGTTCCAACTAAGTTTAGTAATAATAATAATAAAAATTCTTTATTAAAAAATTCTTATTGGATATTACTAGCGTCAATATACAATAATTACATAGATAAAATGGGATCGTATAAAAATTGTGTGTTAACAACGTTTTTATAAATTCAGATTTCAATTTATCATACATTTTTATGTTTCGTATTTCGTCCGGCACATTGTTATATATTTTTTCCTGAAGATGGGGGCATATAACTCTCGAACTATACATCCAATAATAAAATTGTTGTGGTTAAGAAATGATTAAGTTGTTGTTTTTTGGATTCCGTATCTCCAAACAGAACCCTATTCCTGAAACTAGATGTTCGTCTGTCTGTCACAAGGCTTTATCTCATAAATGGTAAGA
>CM077522.1:23093083-23119564 GCA_039654895.1 Mongoloraphidia duomilia | reverse complement strand
AACCCTTAATTGCAATTTAAAGTAAGTATTTGTTTTAATACTTCTGGAATATCAAATTTTATATTACAAAGGTTTTAAAACAAATATATTTACCTTGTCCTGAAGAAGGACATAATTTGTATCGAAACGGTGATAATTAAACAAAATAAATATTGTTATTCTTTTGCTTTGTTCCCGTTTATCCTAAAGTAATAAATAAGTGTGATGTCACCAAAAATAACGTACTACTTAAAAGTCAAAATAATGTAATATTTTATGTACACCAATAAATCATAAATATTCATTTGAAAACATTTATATTCATTTTACAAAAACAAACAATACAGTCACACATTAATGTACAGTAATTAATTTTACATTATGTGTGGTTTAATTAACTTTTCCTCAGTTTTTATAAAAAATGTCAACAAAGGTCAACATAAGAAATTATGAACACTTCATTAGATAAAAAAAATCTGTCTACAAAAAACCAATTTATATTATCAGTTCTATAAAGTTTCAGTAGTCATACATATTAATGTAGACACGAACAAAAAGAACGGAAACATTTCAAGACGCATTTATCAAGCGCCGATTATGTTTATCAGTTTCATAAAACCGACAGCTGATATTATGACATATGTTTGCTGTCATAAAGAAACGCTATAGGCTTATATTTCTTTTTATAGCAGTACTCATATAACGTAACATTAAATATTTGTCGCAGTCGAATTGTAAATTTTGCCGATTTACAAAGTGGCTAAGCATTTCATAAAATGCTGCTTAACAGAGCTACAGAAGATACTTTGAGAAAGTATCTATAGCTACAAGATACTGAGCAGTCAATTCCTCAAGAGATACAAAATACTTTGTATGAAAGTATCTAAAAAAAAACCGGTCAAATGCAAGTCAGTCTCGCGCACCGAAGGTTCCGTACAATAATAAAAATAAGATTGGTGTAAGCAAAACGGTCTGTTGCTCAATGTCAATAAAACTGTGGTAATGAATTTTCATTCCAATAGCAATAAACTAGACCATTCTTATTATGTCCCATTAAATGGATTATCCATAAAAACTGCTACTCATCATACCAAGTTTCTCGGTATTACAATTTCTGACACGTTAACCTGGGACGCCCACGTCACTGAATCTAGTAAAAAATTGAACAAGACTTGTTATTTACTATGGCAATTTCGTACAATGCTCAATAATCTTGACATTCTCAAAACTATTTATTATTCTAACTTGCAATCAGTCTGCTCTTATGCATAATTTTTTGGGGAAATTCTTCTTCTTTACAGAGACTTTTTGTCATCCAAAAGAGAGCTGTTAGAATAATAACAAACTCCAACCAAATTTCATCTTGTAAAGAGCTCTTCATTCTTCAAGTCTTTGAAAATTCTAACTTTACCTAGTCTGTACATTTATGAATGTATCTGTTTTGTCTTCAAGAATAAAGAATTATAATTCTCCAGTAATAGTGATTTTCATACCTGTCATACGAGATTCAGGTCTTTATTAAGAGTTCCTCAACACAGACTAACCTTGTTTCAAAGTGGTGTGTATTACAACTGTGTTTGTTTTTATAATAAGCTGCCAATCTCTATAAAAAATATTAAAACTTTAAATAACTTCAAGCGATCTGTTAAATCTTTTTTTTTTGATACAGGAATCTTTTTATTCGATAAATGAGTATCTGTCGCAATGATAATGACTATGAATGTTTAAATTTGTATTATATTATATGCATTTTTTGCATTTTATTAATTCTTTTAATACCGCTTAATTTAATTTAATTTTCTATTGTAACTTTGTAATTGCTTATTGATGACGCACCCTCCTGTTTTGTATAGTGTTTTTTTGGGGCAAAATATATTATTATTATTATTATTATTATTATTATAAGGAGTTAGGCAGGGGTAAAAAATTAACATATTGGTTTTTAAAAAGTTTCTTTACTTATATATTTTATTTTGTTCTTTTATTATTATTTTTATTGTTTTATTTCAAAATTTTTTTGTACCTATCAAATCTAATTACCTAAATTATATTTTTAAACTAAAAAAAAACAATTAAAATATTGCGGTCCGAAACCCAGGATCAAACAAGAGACCTTTCGATTTTCAGTCAAACGCTTTACCACTGAGCTACCCGAATGATGTTATTACGCGCGCATAATACAGTATAAGTACGACTCCAGCCGTCTACTATACTGTACACGAGCACAGTGCAGTTGTAGTAGAGAGTTACTGTAATGTTCTCTATTATACTATGAATGTACTATGAACCGCGTGTACCTAACAACATTAATTTATTAAAATTAATTGATTATTTATTTAATTCTAATTATTATTTGCCAGGATTCATGCCATAACAACATACAATCTGTGAAAATTTTAGTTATAGCTACCTCTTATACCGTTTGTGAGAAGAGCCCTGTGATAGACGGACGGACAGACATATATCGTAGGCAGGGTAATAGGGTTCCATACGGAGGTACGGAATTCTAAAAAAAGATACGTTATACTTTTAAAGTATCTTAGATACTTTTAAAATCGGAATCTAAAATACTTTTTGAAAGTATTTTTTTAGATAGATACTTTCATACAAAGTATCTTTTGAGGAGTTGACTGCTTTATTATCTTAGATATATCTAGATACTTTCTTAAAGATACTTTAAAAGTATGCGCCACCTAATGACTTTTTTTCTAAATTAATTTTAAAAGTATCTTAGATATTTAGATACTTTTAAAAGTAGATATACTTATTTGATAATTCATTAGATTAATTAGATAGGTACCTACTGCAAAAGTATTTCAGATACCAATTATACTTTTGAGACTTATCTCCTATTTTCGGTTTCAGATACTTTCAACAAAAAGTATCTAAGATACAAGTATCTAAGATACAAAAAGGTATTTTTATATACAAGATTCACTTCAGCTCTAGCGCGGTATAACTAACATTCAGCCAGATTGTCACATCGCGTTTTACGATTCAGCTGGCCACGTTTAGCCATTTTGCAGCCTCTTTATGGAACCAAATAGACTATGCATGACTAATTGCTCTGTAGGATGTATGGAGCTCCCAATTGTAAAAAAATCAATAAGTCATCATGGTTTCCGGGCTTGTAGGCCGTGGTCCGGTGGTATTTCTACCTGACGTTTCGTCTACAACTGCGGTAGACATTCTCAAAGGCGATGTGGCAGCGGTCGAAGTGTCCATCTTGGCGGCTCAAAGGTCAGTGTGTCAGTGACTGGTGTCCTCCCTTCTTTTATGCCTAGTACCAGTGTGTTCTCTGTTCGGTCGTAGTCCGTCTCTCTGTAATTGGTCAACTGCGCAATGTGTTGTGGTGAGGGTGAGTTCTCTACTCGGTCGTATTCCGTCCTTGTACGATTGGTCATTGGAAAACAACAAGTCGAATAAAATTCAACTGCCAAATCTAAACAAACTTATAAAAATTTAAATAATTTAGATAATAATCTTTGAGTTCCATTGTAATAACAATAAAAATACTTACAACAACAGATTGATGTTTTGTAAATATTCAGTTGCATGAATACCACTATACACATCATACAATTTACTAATTTCGTATGTACATTTATGTGGATTTATTGATTTTTTTATACATATTAATTATTAGTCTAGTATGTATTGATTATTCTAAGCGATAATATTTATACGACGTGTATTAAAACTAAAAATATAAGCCGCTTTGAAATTATTCCAAAGTCAAATACTTTGAAAGTATTTTTGATCATGCTAATATTGCTGTCAAAAACTAATATTAAGTTTTAAATGATGTAATTTAATGTTGGTGTTTTAGATAAAAACATTTTTTGTGCATCACTATCGATTCTAGAATAATTTATGTTCTAAAATGACATAATATGTCTAGTAGTTATTAGCATCAAGATATAAAATAAAATCGAAGGTGACGCGCAAAAATGAATAATAATTTAATCAAATTTCCAACACTTAAAATTTCAAATCTCGTTTCGCTAATTGTATTAAAATGTACAAAACAACAATTTAGTCACTTCTTAACCACAACAGTTTTATTATCGGATGAACATTTCGGCTCCCATCTTCAGCAAAAACACTTTAGTTTTTGCTGAATGTATATCCAATAAAAAATGGTTGTGGTTATAGACCGAGAGCTAGTGACAATTTTTTGGTGTTATTTATTGAAAGCCTTATTTTTGTGAAGATGTTTAGGGAGGCATATTAAAGTGCCTTGAGTATGGGATTTTGCTAGATAGCGGTATGGGAGGGATGCAGACCACCCCCAACATGTAACAAAAAAAATGATCACAATTATTACCTTTAAGACTGAAATTGTTTATATAGCTTGTCGGTGAGCCAATAATGCCATTATAATATTTGCAGATCGATTGGTCAGTATTAAAGGGGTGGCAGATCACCCTAAATGTGTCATGTACCCGACGAAATTTATAACTCGCACTGGGCCGGTTTTTAACATTACTTAATTACTATCAACTAATGATTACACCAAATATGAATATATAATTTACAATATCTATAGCTACCAAATATGCATACGAGAAAAGTACAAAAAAATGACCAAAACATTAGAAAATAAGAAAGATTTTTTCGTTGGAGAGCAGCCAATTATATAATTGTTTCGAAACATATAGGAAAAAATCATTTTACCAACCAGTGGTCACAGTCACATCCTGACTGTGACCACTGGTTGGTAAAATGATTTTTTCCTATATGTATCGAAACAATTATATAATTGGCTGCTCTCCAACGAAAAAATCTTTCAATTGCATACAGCCGTATAAAAAAACTATTATTAGAAAATAACTTTTTACACAAATAAAAGCTTGTAAAAAAGAGAAGAAAACAGTCTGTATTTGAAATATGAATAATAATCAGAAGCCTGTCCAACTTTGATAATATTAGTGTTTATGTGCATTGTGCAACTGAGGGTGCGTAGAATTGAATGTGTTTTAATGCACTATCCAATAATCCTGCATGCACAGTGCACACTATCTCCATTATAATTTTTTTTACTTCCGACGTTATCACTAGTCGGCATTGCACTCATTATATTATAAATGTCAATCATACGCGTTAAACGTGTAGATTACTTTATTTTTTATCATATTGTGCTATGTAAATAGTTAAGTAAACGGAAGTTTTTTAATTACATAGGCTGCACAGACAAAATAATATATGATTATTCGGAATGTCATAAAAGATACTATTTGAAACATTAGTTTTTAATAGCTACAAAACGGTATTTCGACGTAATCACGGTAAAACATGAGCCAATGAACGACGTGCGAATTAGGCTTTCGTTGGCTTCTCAATTGTTTAGTGTCAGAATACGTCAGGTATAGATGTAACACGCGTTTTAATTGCGATATTATTACTGACGATGTCCAATAATGCGTTTTTTCACCAGAAAAGAGTTTGTTGCGCATATATTGTAGGTTGGGTATGAAATTTCTGATGATGCTGAAAAAAAAATGCGGCACGGTCTCATTGTATTCATTAATTATTATTTTTCGGATATCAGCAGGGATACTTTTAATTTTATTTAATTTAAATTTTAATATTTTTGTATTTTTATGGTATTTTATCAAAATGTTTTAATGATGTACGTGCTTATTATTGTATATTTATATGTTTTTTAGGACAAGATGAAAACGGTTTCGGCCATTCTTGCACCTATAATAAAGATCATTATTATTATTATTATCATTATTATTATACTTTCTTTTTCCTGGTAACAAAATAATAATACATATTTCCTTTTTTCGAGACTTTTAACTTCACTGAAAGCCGTATTTCAGCATTTAAATTAATTATCATGTTTCATTTTTTTACTTAGATATAACTAATTATACACTTATAACATTTTATATCAAGAAATGCCAACGTTTAATATTTGCTTAGATAATTTATTTGTATATTTAGCTTAATAATTGGGGTGGAAAATGCTATAGCAGGCTTCTTATTACGCATTTTCTAATATTTTATACTCTATTTATCTAGTAAGTACCTGTTTTTAGGCGCGATCTTAGCGAAGCTAGAAGCGCCTATATACACTCGCTTTGTCTGTGAATCTGTGAATCTGTGAATCTGTGAATCTGTCACGCTATTTTGTGTCACGCGTACAGCCCAAACGGATGAACCGATTTTCAAAAACTTTTTTTTGTTCGATTCCTCTCGGGGTCTATTTGATCCTAACGTCGCCCGATTTTTGAATTTTGGCCCCAGAGGGGAGCAAATTAGAAAAAACGGTGTTTTTTGCTTATAGTTTGCTCAATTTAAGTCAGATCGATTCGAAACCTATCTTAAACGAAAGAGCAGAAAATTTTAGATACATTTCATGTATAATATTGTGTCGAAACAGTTTTTTTATACAGATTTATATGATTATTAAACGAAATAAATGCGACTTTATCTAATAAATCGCGAACTTGTTTCGGTTGTCCTTGTCTGTTGCACAGTGTAATATGGATATTGGAAGATAGCGTATGCTCTGTCTTATATTGCATTATTTTAATATAGTTATTCAATTTTTTGACTGCTGATGTTTGAATTTAAGTTTAAAAACCCTGGCCTACTGAGTTAAAATGACGTGTAACTAATTATTGACGTCCATCGGATGGCGAGACCTATGGATCGGACCAAAATTTCTCGACGTTCATACCCCGGCTTTCGTCCGGGTGTAAATCGTACTTTTGAATTTTCACCCACTTCCCGTGATCCGATTGAGTTGAAATTTTGCACACATATGTAGCTCCGGTGACAATACAATATTATGATAACTAGCTGACCGGCCCGGCTTTCGTCCGGGTGCAAATCGTACTTTTGAATTTTCACCCACTTCCTATGATCCGATTGAGTTGAAATTTTGCACACATGTGTAGCTCCGGTGACAATACAATTTATGGTAACTAGCTGACCGGCCCGGCTTTCGTCCGGGTGTTAATCGTACTTTTGAATTTTCACCCACTTCCCGTGATCCGATTGAGTTGAAATTTTGCACACAATATTATGAATTTTCACAGGCAAAAGGTCTTTCTCCGGTAACGTTTCAGTGGATCGGATAAATGTTATAAAATCAGACTAAGAAAATAAAGCACACTAAAAAATTAAAAATAAAAATAGTTAAAAAACTTTTAAGTTAAACGGTTTTATAAATGTACTAAAAAGAAAAAAATAAAATTTAATTTAGGTTCATAAGTATAAAAGCGTGGGTCGTGACTGTAATAAATTATCACAGAGTTTACGACCCACGCTTTTATACTTATGAACCTAAATTAAATATTATTTTTTTCTTTTTAAAACATTATTATTATAAAACCGTTTAACTTAAAAGTTTTTTTACCTATTTTTATTTGAAGCTATGCTTCTTAACGCACGTTTCAGATGGGGACCTAAATAATAAAAAGTGAAACGTCACGTCACGAAGTAATGTAACGTCACTTTTGTAAAAATTATCCGATCCTTTTGAAAATTAATATTTGAGAGTTTTATAGGACACAAAAAAATAAAATGGCGTCAGATTTCAAAATGGCGGCCATATGAACTGTTTTGTAAAAATTATCCGATCCTTTCGAAAATTGATATTTGAGAGTTTCATAGGACACCAAAAAATAAAATGACGTCAGATTTTTCAAAATGGCGGCCACATGTACTCTGTTGTAAAAATCATCCGATCCTTTTGAAAATTGATATTTGAGAGTTTCATAGGACACAAAAAAATAAAATGATGTCAGATTTTTCAAAATGGCGGCCATATGTACTTTTTTGTAAAAATTATCCGATCCTTTTCAAAATTGATATTTGAGAGTTTCATAGGACACAAAAAAATTAAATGGTGCCAGATTTCAAAATGGCGGCCATATGTACTTTTTTGTAAGAATTATCAGATCCTTTTGAAAATTGATATTTGAGAGTTTCATAGGACACAAAAAAATAAAATGACGTCAGATTTCAAAATGGCGGCCATTATATATACTTTTTTGTAAAAATTATCCGATCCTTTTGAAAATTGATATTTACGAGTTTTATAGGACACAAAAAAATAAAATGACGTCAGATTTCAAAATGGCGGCAATATGTACTTTTTGTGTAAAAATTATCCGATCTTTTTGAAAATAGATATTGACGAGTTTTATAGAAAGCAAAAAAATAAAATGACGTCATATTTTAAAATGGCGGCCATAGGTATATACTTCTTTGTAAAAATTATCCGATCCTTTTGAAAATTGATATATGAGAGTTTAATAAGACGCAAAAAATAAAATGGCGTCAGATTTCAAAATGGCAGTCAAATAATAACTTTTTAATTGTATTGTTTATATCTTTGATAAATTCGGTTTTATATACAATGCGTAAGAAACATAGCTTCTGTCGGGTATCTTACGACACCTCATGACTTTTTTTATTTAGCAGGTTCCGAGTTTCGCTTAATAGTCAACCGTTGCTATGGAAAATTGTTTAAAAAATTCACTGCACTATTTTTTCTATGTAATCCAATACATATTTACATTAGGTCTTATGGCCATAGCCTACTACAAAATTGATCTTCTTAGTGTTATTTTCCCTATGTTCGGTAAAACCGTTTTCACACAATACCTACATGAATATCGCGCCTTGTAATTCTTGAATTACTTGTTTGCTCCAAAATTTTTTAATTATTGTTTTCACAGGATTACAGGCCGTAAGTAATTATATACTTTAAAATTTATTAATAATTTAAAACTACTGTCAACTAACAAGCTTCAAATAATCGTGAGAAGTGCTGCACCTGTTGAGCTAAACGTAAATAATTCTCAGGCAGTATTATAAACACGATTTAACGTAAACAATAATTGGAAAATTAATTTTCGTATTTTAGAAACATTATGATGAGTACAACGAGAGAGAGAGAGAGGGAGAGAGAGGGGGGGGGAGAAAGGGAGAGAGAGGGAGAGAGAGGGGGGGGGAGGGAGAGAGAGAGAGATGTTTAACAACTGAGATCGTTAGACGGTAACGTCCAATAGGTACGACGGCGCTAGGTTCGTATAATCGAGAGAATCAGATTTCAATCCGGCAGACGACGACCTTAGTTGAGGATTTTTCAGAATTTTAATTGGGGGTTGTTGTGGTTCTTTCTAAAAATTATCCATGAGCGTAGATCCCTTAAATTTATCTAGTATCAGGCTTTTAATATGATCGTAATCGTTGATGCCGTTTACAAAAAAAAGACAAGCGACCCTGGTTTAGATTAATGATAATAATAATGACAATTTTAGGTTTTTTTTGGAAAACAATTTCAGTTTTGTATTTCAGATCCTGATATAATATTTATACTTAATTATTTTTCAGAGGATAAGGGATTAATTGACCGTACTCAATCTTATATCGTCTAAAGGTACGTGCAGTATGGAGCTGGGATTCTAGATGATAGCGTAGATCATAGCTGGGCTTGCTTAAATTAATGAATTGTTATATATGCGAGCGTACACAACGAAGCAGTGAGTGTAGCAGGTATAAGCGCTGTTGCAATAACTGATAGATTCAAAAATCTATCTCACCATTTTTTCAGCGCGCTGACTACTACAATCAACGTGTGACAACTGTCAAATGGCCGTTACAAGTTTCGCAATGGATGTGACTAGTTTAATAAGTGAAATTGTGCCAGTTTTTATTTAATTTGTTTTGAGTTTTTTCTAAGACGTATTGAAAAGTGTTAGGTTCCATACATAAATATTCAAGAAACCGGTTTGGATAAAATTTTAATTCTTGGTATAAATGATGAAATTCGCCATGTTTAGATCGTTTTCTATAAATAGGGTGGACATTACCCAAATTTGTATTTAAAATATACCACTTTGTAGCAGAAGAACACAAATATAAGTCTTCGCTATTTGACATTTCAAACGCGATTTAAGCTTGTATCAATGCTAGTATCAAAGCTTCGTTGTGCAAACCTATAAGCGCTTATAATTTCAGCCACTATCTACCATACATGCTACCATCTAGAATCCCAGCTGCGTACTGCACGTACCTTAACAATAAATACACTTTGCACAATTTATATTCGGAATACGTTTATCATAACAAGGGCCAACGGGCTGTCATTCCCGGGCAACGCTGAATAAATACAGCTATAGTTCAGTTCGGAAATTGTAGAAAGTGACTAATACTTAGCTACAAACAAGCTTAATGAAGCGGCAAATTAATAAAATAATGTAATGGATACCCGTCCTTAGATTTTCCTACGCATAAAAACTGTTCCGCTTATATTGCATTGTGAAATATAAGTGTATTACTGCCTACAATTTCTGAACTGAACAATAATGAAATATAAATTTTCTCTCGACATACCCGACAACTACTCGCGACATATTAGTTTGAGAAGGATTAGGGAACCACCGATCCTCAGGTAACATACGTGTACACGTGTTCCATATTATATGAAGATGTTTTCAATGAATGTGTTAGGTTAGAGGGTTCGTAGTTTATAGGTTATGCAGTACACGCAAGTGCTTGTATGTAAGGTGATATGTGTGAGATAGTTCATGAGGGACGCTTGAGGTTGGAATTTGATGTTCGTGGACATCGCTGTAAGTTGACGTGTTGAGGGCGAAGGCCGTCTTATATATATATGCAGCACATACCTACAAAAGTGCGTGTGTCGGAGCTTTAGATTAGAACATCTTGCTGCTGCTATTAATACGTTTGTCAACGCAGATATAATTTGGTACTAGCGTTTGCCCGCGGCCTCACTCCAGTGAACGTCAATTTTGCCCGCATAAATGTCGGTTTTGACAAGAAATAGTACGTGATGTTATCATTAAACTGATAACAATTAGACTACATTTTATTCATTTTACAATGCTCATCGAATTTTATTGAGAATGTTCATGGATTAGATCAAAGTAGGTATGTATAATTAATAAGTTACACTCTTCGAGTTTTTGTTTTACAGGCTTGGACTAAGAACAAAATTAAAGTTGGGAACTACTTGTGCTGCTTAATATTGTGTCACCTAGTAGTTAGTAGGTATGTGTTCAAATGATAATCCACTGTCTTCTGTTATTTTCAAATTATTATAGATTAGCTACTAACGCATGAAAAACGGGCTATAATCCCGTAGACTCTATAAGAAAATTACTATTTTCTTATAGAGTCTACGGGATTCTAGCCCGTTTTTCTTGCGTTAGTAGCTGATCTATAATAATTTGAAAATAACATAAGACAGTGAATTATCAGTATATTTTTACAATGTATCGAAAAAATGTAAATGTCAATCTAGTGGACAATTATAATAAATTACCTAGTGATCTTAAACATCTGAATCTGCCACTTTTCAAGAGACATTTGAAAGACTATCTTATAAACAAATGCTTATATTCTTTGGATGAGTTGTAATTTTATTTGTATTAGTTAACTATTTTGTATTTAGTCATTCATGAAATAAAATATCTATCTATTAATATATACTTAGTTGCAGTGAGATTCATAAATAATAAAATTACTCAATAAATTAATGAAAATCAAATATTTATATTTAGTTTGTGTTTCACTCAGTCACGAAGGAAATTTGTAAATCATATTTTTTTTTAAATATAGGTATTAATATTATTGGCAAATGACGTATGCAATTTACAAGCGCTATGCAAATGTATGATAATATGGCTACTATATTCTAAAGTGTATGTGTCAATAATTCATCAATATTATTAGTACTTTTCATAGATATTTATCTATAACATTTTCGATTTATTTCAGCACCTGCCATTATACAAAAACAACATCTTAATTCAGTGTTGGAAATATTTATTGCCTTACTATAGTCTTTGCATGCAGATTCACTCGTGTTACAGGTTTTTGGCGAAAAGAATAATTGCATTTATTATGGTGTGCATACATCAACAAATGGATTATCAAGATGCTAAGTGTTGTCATAATTTTTTCACTAACAAAAATTTGTTTGTATGAGTCATATTTATTTATTTTAAACATTGCTCGCATTATAAGTTTGATAAAAACCCGTGTAGAAGAAGCACTATATATTATTATCCCCATATAACAATAACTACCTTAGCAGAGGATAGACATGACCATAACAAATCGATTTTAAAATATCTTTATCCGAAAATGAGTGTAAAGCTTTTTTCATGACGTATCCGTACTTATCTATAGAAAGTTTTTTACATATACTTGTAATATATGACAGTCCCATTTTAAGGAGTATTGAATGGTAATTTCGAGAAATTTTGTACCTTCGATGCTTTTTATTAGTTGACCATTTATAGGTACCTACTGATTCCGACGCAAGAGTCATTCCTGGATTGCGTAGTTTTGTAACACACGAGTAACGAGTTTTGTTTAATCCTGTAAAAGTTGACGTTTGCACAGCGTCAACGATTCGCTGTGCTGAATCGAAGCTAATGGTTTAGAGGGGACCGCGCCTTGCTTTTGTGGGGACGGCGTTATTACACTTTTGGGAATATTACGTAAAAGAAAATAGATATCTTAGAGATTATCGTAAACATATCGCATGTACTAATTTGATAAATTTGTTCCAGCGTACACATGTGGGGAATGTTGGAACGTGTGATGTTCAAGGGAATATAAAATGGTTTTTTCGCTTAAAAAATACTTGGAATAAAGTTGTCCACTTTGGCAATGTTGTTCGATTTTTTATACGTCGAGTAAAGAAATCACAAACAGTTTGATATCTTGAAATACAAACTTTTTATAAAAAACAGTTATACCTTTCAACTAAAAAAAGAAAAATAATGAAATTTTAAGTCGGCGCAAATTTAGTTAAATTTTATATAGTACTACTTTTATTAAATTGGTTTAGTTTTTAGGTGCGATAAACACACAGACATACCTTTTTTAAAACACCTTTTTGGAGTTCAGGGGACATAAAAGCGTGTAAATTCACCAAAAACTCAAAATCTTATTTTTTACGATCATACCTTCGTAGGTATTTAAGATATCTTTTAAAGATTATTTATTTTTAATAGGTATAGTATCTACACATTGTCCGTCAAAATCAGCTACCCGCAAGCTGTAAAACCCCTTTGTGAGTGCCATCGTGTAAATTTGACTTTACGCACATACCCTGGTAATAATTATGTAACAGGTATGTATGTAGATTGTAGGTACCTATGTATGTACTTATGTGTGTGTGTACTGTAAGGTGTCATTTCTCTCGAGTAGGTACGGCGGCAATAGACCGCAGTAATTACAACACGTAGATAGTTAGCTGGTGTGCCTTCATACTAGACGGTACTCGTGTCGTATCCTTACACTAGTGTGATCCCTACTTATGTATGTGACTATATTATAGCATACAGGCAGACCAGTAGCAATAATTAGTAGGTACTGGAAACGTGTATGGGTATGTCACTGATCTCTAACTTAGTAAATTGGATAGGGCATAGGATACACACTGAAGTTGAAGCTCGATTGGTCGACATGTTCTTGAAGTCCAATCTAATCCAATATTGAAATTTACAAAATAAACATATTTTATGAAAAGACTTTTCGTTTCCGTGGTTACTTTATTACATAATATTACCATAGAGATATCATAAATAGAGTAGAGGAGCCATAGGCACAACTGTAAGTGACAAACCTTGGAAAAAGATAGAAAACGAAGCAGTTCTCTTTTCCTTGTCTTCTGACGTATTTGTGAATTTACATCTGTAACCATGGTTTTATATTTGTGATAGAAACAGATAGAATAACTGCTCTATTCTCTATCTCTATCTTTTGTATCCACACTTTTTGGGTAGCTTCCCTGTTCTGTCTATGATATTTCTATGAATATTATAGTAATACAAAAAACGTGAAGTTAACACCATATTAGATTAGTTTAATTTAGTTTATTAATTCCCCAGAGACAATAGAAACATTGTATTGATTTGTCAGATAGAAAAATTTTAATACATCTAAAAATTACAATACCTACATTTAAAAATTACTATAAAAACTTATCTTAAAAATTTATTGATATCGTAATAACACTCATGTATATTAAAAACTTTTTTGAAACTTTTTAAAAATTTCAAAACTGTTAATATTTTTAAGAAAAGCGGAAGACTATTGAAAAACCTGGAACCTGCGCACACAGGAGTACTACTATACGGGTCGAATTAAATTGGTGGTTCCTTAATTGTGCAAACTGCAAACGAGTGGTTTAGTCGTGCGGTATAGTAGAATTAACAGCATAAAATTGATTTTTATAATTAAAAATATTTAATAATAATCTATATGGTATTTATATTATGTTTATTTTTTCTCTATTTTCAAATGTTTTGTGTCCAGAATAATTTAATCAAACCCATTTAAGTTTTGGTTAAAATGTCCACATTATACTTTTTTTCATGACGGTTCCCTCAGCACAGGTTTTCCTTGGAAGGAACCTATATACTTTCATTTCTGTATAATATTTTTGTTATATATTAATGTATTTTTTATGGAAGTAATAAATTATTACTATTATATTATTATTATTATATAAATATATTGGACGTAAGTGTCATATCATTATATTTTCTAAAGATTTCACGACACGATTGACGAAATCAGATCTCACAATATTGGGCTTCAACTTTTCACATGACATGACCTATCCAGATTACTATATACAGATCAGTGGGATAAGTACAGTCGCGGACTCAATATAGTTCACGCTTGAGTTTTTTCATTGTAAGTTCATAAAAAGTCAGTAGCCTAGCAACAAATATAACAAACGAATTATTAGCACCCGTTTTCGTAACGTTTGACTAATTTGCTTCCCCTCTTCCGATTTTAAAGACGTTATCACATCAAAAATTGAACCGACTTGAAGCCGCCAGTAAAGGCTAAATTGTGGTATAGATTTAGTTGTGACCAAAAACATAAGTTTGAAAAAGGGCCCAAGTTCGGTACAAAGAACACCTTCGCCGAGAAAAGAATTGAAGACCTTGGTGCAATAAACGACTAAACGTCACATTGGGCAAAAATAAGTTAGCATCATATATCTGGCCATGTGGATATTCTGTATCGTTTGGTGCAAGAATCGTCTGTGTATCGCACATAGCCCGTTCTTGCTCCAAACATTTCTACGAAAGATCTAAGTGGGTGTCAAGTTTTCACTTTGCAAGTTTTCATGTTTTATATAAGTGAAAACTTGGCGAACTCACTTAGATCTCAATTCTTTTTTCGAAAACTTGGCCCCTTTTCACATTTATGTTTTTGGTGGGATATCAATACTTTTTGTAAAGTTACATTCAATATTATCTAGATACATAATATTGTTGAGTCTTTTCTCGCCCTCCATGTAGTATAAATTGTATTTGTGTTAGTCGATCTTCTGGGGAAAATGGCTTTTGAAATAAAAAACACTAGTTTTTTTGCGACGTTTCGTCGACTGGTGTGTCGACCTCTTCAAGCTTTTGTTATATCAAGATTTTTTAGACCGTGTTCCAAATCTTTGAAAACGTTAATACAATCATTTTTATTTAGTGTAGACACTTTTTCATTAAAACCAGGTCCGAGTGATACTATTTTGGCAACGTTTTCAGGTACATGTGTGTTTGTTAAGTTAACGAAATTATTACTATTGACGGTCATTAAAACCTCTGATTTCACGCTTATACGCGAGAATTTGTCTTTTAAACCAGCTTTAGTCAAGTTCTTAATCTTAACACATTTTTTGTCAACACTTATTAAAAAAGTTTCCAATTGTATCTTGTTTATTCTAAATTGTTTTATATCTTCGAATAGATTGTCTAAAGCTTTTTTTAAATATTTGATGTGTGTAGAAATGTCATTAATCTCAAAGTTGAGAAAACTCACGCATATCTTATTGACTAGATTTAACGAAAGTTTATTGCACAATTTGCTTTGGAACCGTAAATTACGAAAAATCTTACTGGCTTGAAGAGGTCGACACACCAGTCGACGAAACGTTGCAAACTAGTGTTTTTTATTTCAAAAGCCATTTGCCCCAGAAGATCGACTAACACAAATACAATTAGATACATAATAATATATTAAGTATAGTTATTCATCATAAGTCATGTATAGGTATATGAATATCTAGACACAGCCGATACTTAGTGCTTAAATTTGTTTATTTGTAGTTTTCAGATTTTTTCCTCTGTATACGCCTAATGAACTACCTTGATGCCGAATTTCACGTTTCTAAGTCACCTATAAGTGGTCTAGATTTTTGATGAGTGAGTGATAAAAATGGCACTTTTCAGACCTTAATAACTATAATAAGAACTTAAGAACTATAATAGGTTTATTAATGAAATTTGGAATTTTAGGTGTTCAAGAGGGCTTTATTAGACATGCAAAATTGCAAGTGTGTAGGTCTAATATTTTTTGAGTTATGGGGGGGCGGGGCGAAAGTAGCTCGAAATGCTTCGGTGCGTCGCCTTTTTTTCCGAACTTGGCTGACGTACACTGCCGTGTGTCTAGATAGGTGGCTATAGGCACGCACATAGCGAAACATTCATACAAAGCTCTATTATCAGCACGTACGCAGATATCATGGTTGAGCCATGCGCATAACGAACACGTTTCTTATTACTTCAGGGAGTAGACACTGATTCCAAGTGCTCAACAGATCAATGTAACCGTGTAATCTATTTATATAAAATCACTTGTAATATATCTTGTGGACAGAGAAAATTTAGAAGCGAGAACATGTTTACAAGCCAGCAATGAAGTCAGTCAGGTGACTAAAACGATGTTCAACTTGAATAAAAAATTGTGTAAGTCCAGTTAGTATAAAGTGACCACACGTCCCGATTTTGGCGGGACAGTCCCGCTTTTTGGTGGACTGAGTCGCGTCCCGCCGATTTTTAAAAATGTCCCGCTTTTTAGAAAATATCTGCATTTCTTATTTTAAATGTACTGTAAAATATATTACCTATTATTAATTAAGTATTATGGTGAATATAAAGAAATAAAAAATACATAAATAAAAAACACATAAAATGCATGCAGAGTAAACTAAATGAGGCAATGTACCTACCGAGTTAGATTTACTCGGTGGTGTTCGATCATTGTCGTTACGTCTCGGCTTAATTCAGATAAGTGCAGAAAGTGCGGACTGCCGTTAGACAGTGCGGGTTGTTGTTTTTTACAAATATTTTTATAGTTACCAATAATTAATAATAAATACATTTTTGTACAAGTATATGAATGTATACAATAAAATATATATAACTAAATTGTAATTCTCATTTCATCCCATTTGTCCCGCTTTGTCTCAATGAAAATGTGGTCACTTTAAGTTAGTATCGTGTCTGTGTGACACGTGTGTGTGTGTGTGTATTTGTGTAGTTCAGTTGAGTAGCTTGGCTTTGCTTCGTCACATCAATTTTTTTAGATTACCGTCGTATACGCTTTTTGGGAGGCGCGAATTTAGATATTTACACATCAAAAAATATACCTGCTGATTCGATTTACAGCAGCTATTAAAAAAATCGTGTCATAATTTTTAATAAAGAAGGTGATTGGATGAGCAGCCAATTAACCAGTCATGATTAATCCTTGCATTTTTAGAACGAAAAAATCATTTTACAACCTATGTCACAGTCGGGAGCCGAACCCGATACTTTCTACTTTCGCGGCAGAATGTCCAACCTTACGCTACCGTGACACGATTTTCAAACAATCCTTAATCTCTATATATGCAGATTAATCTCTATACCTATATAGAGATTAAGGGTTATTTGAAAATCGTGTCACGGTAGCGTAAGGTTGGACATTCTGCCGCGAAAGTAGAAAGTATCGGGTTCGGTTCCCGACTGTGACATAGGTTGTAAAATGATTTTTTTTTCTAAAAATGCAGGGATTAATCATGACTGTTTTATTGGCTGCTCATCCAATCACCTTCTTTATTTCAGAAGTTCAGCCCTATAAACAAATTGCTCAATAATTTTTAATGATAGTAAACTATTAGAATAAATCGCGAGATTTGCATTTACAATTTCACACACCACTAGCGGGAGTGTGCTCTATTATCCCTTTGCGTGCCAGAACTGAGTCTCGCTCATACAATTAAGTGGTTATATCTAGGTTAATTTCGCATGAAATCTATCCAAATTGTAGCTTTTCAAAAAGGGTAGATTTTGTTCTATAAATTGAAACCATTTTGATTAATCCTAGTTCAAAATAAATCCTAAAACTGTAATTGAAAGACATACGTTATGTCGAAATTTTTGACGGATTGACTTGACTTATTTTTAATTCGCTTTGTTTTATGTCGAAATTTTTGACCAATTGACTTGACTTATTTTTAATTCGCTTTGTTTACTATCAGAATAAAACCCTATTGAAGTTCATTAACGCGCGCTTAGTAGTTTAATTATTATAAACAAAAGTCTGCTGTAAAAAAGTTATTTTTATCATACAGTGGCAAACTTAGCGGGGTGTGCACTTTTGGCTTTGCCAATGATTATTTTATTTAATTGTGTTGTATTCGTTAGAACAAATATATTATTTACTTTACTTCATATAAAATTATATTATTTGAAGGAAAATTATCAAGTACGCTGTGGGTGGCAACAATAAATAATAATTGAATTGAAGTTATTTTGTGCAAACATAATAATCCTGCAGTGTATTATATTGGATATTTGGTCACGGTCAGTACAATATTTGATCACATTGACAAATAAAACAACAAGAAACGGATAGGTTAAAGTTAGATCGACTTACTATTTTCTGTCGTTATCTAATACAACTTGTAAATGTTTGTTAAATGGTAAAAGTTATATTAGTAGAGTTTATCTATATATTTTGCTTTTATTCTTTCTTGTCACAATGTAGATAACCCATTTTTGCCCAATACCTTTTTTGAGTTTGATTTGTACTCATTTTTTTAATTTCGAAGATAATGTGATTTTACCGATAAGTTTTAAAAAAAATTTTAATGATACTTTTCAACTTTTAGTGCATTGTAATATAAGACGTGTTTTATTAAATTTATTTTTTAATATATTATATACCTTTATTTACAAATTTTTGGTCACATAGGTAACATACTTATTAAATTAAACTACTGGAAACCCGCTTTCCCACCAATCAAACCGTTACTTCCACCACATTTTTATTTCCATTTTTTAGCTTGTTTATTATAGTCAAAATATCAGAATATTAGAATATCAGAATATTGATTTGCCATCGAAACTACATGCGACTGCACAGTTTCAAGTTAGTTTAGAGATTTGGAAGTGAATGGAGAATATAGCTGAACAGATAGCGCTTCTTCATCTCTCTATATATAGAGAATATTCTTAGCGCATGCAAAAAAAAAAACGAAAATGAAAGAATTGCAATTAATTTACCGTCATCCCTTGAAGATATTTTTGGCGATTATGAGTAGATATTCGCCAAAGTCTTGCGTTTCTTGGAAAAATCGAAGCTGGGCTCTCTTCTATAATACGGGCATCCTAAAAAAAAGATTTCTTTTACATACAAACTTGCATGTCATTCTAATACAATCAGATAATTTTGTTGCAAATGACAAATGAAACTCAGTTTCATCTTAACGGAAATGTTAAAGAAACAAAATTGCTGTTACTGGGCAGAGGAAAATCCACAAAACCTCGATCAAAAACCGCTGCATGATCGTTAAGTCATTGTACGGTGCGGTGTTTCGTCATTTTGTATCGTAGAACGAAATTTTTTCGAAGAAAATGGCGAAACCGCTACAGGATTGTTTAGAGGTTGGGGGTGTCCACTGGATTAAAACAATTTTTAAAAATTGAAAATGCATATTATAGAGTTGTTTACCATCCTAAATGTGTTTCAATTCGTTACTTTATATCCTTACAGCAAAACTTAAAAAATAGGTGATACCAATTGCCGAACTCTGTATAACCGTGTTAAAAATGATTTGTGTAAGCTTTAAGTAATCAATCTAATGCAGTTTTAATGTTTTGATTTGGAAAAAAAACTTTTTAACAAAGAAAAAAGCTTCTTGAAAAAAGACACTAAAAAGAGCAAAATAATAAAATTTTGTGGTCGGCGCCAATTTAATATAATATGAAGTCGGTTAAAAAGTCGATATTAATTAAATTGACACTTTTTATAGCGACTTCATACTTTATTAAATTGACGGCCGATCTCAAAATTTTATTATTTCCTCTTTTTTGTAGCTTTTTTTAAGGTCTTTTTTTGTTGAAAAGTTTTTTATTAGGTATTTACTTTTTAGTGGCTTTTACGTAGTTTACACGTTATTAACCGACTTCAGTCTTGATATTTCATTAGGTACTAAATAACTAAAAAAACTTACGCTGTGTCAAAACTGACATTTACCTTAACGATATTACAGTTCGTTACTCACGTTTTATTAAAATCAGTCGAACTACTGAACCGACTCATGTGAAACTTATATGGGACCACCCCGGAGGTATGCCCTATGAAATAAAATAATAATCATCAAAATCGGTTCACAAATTATACAGAAGAAATCTGTTAACATAAAGGTCTCGAAAATAGAACCTCCTTCTGTTTTGAAGTCGGTTAAAAACGGATATCGCGTAGGCATCAATGTCAGTTATACACAAAAATGTGAAACTTCTGAAAAAACATTAAATGAAAGAGTTCTTAAATACGGAGAAATGTACTTTTGGGAATGCATCGGTTAATTACAAATCCAAGGTTCAATCATAAAAATAACTATCAGCTGTTAAGGTGGGTGTACAGATAGCAGAACTTTAATGAAGTAAACTTAGAGATGTTGAGAACAAAAAGTTTTTATCATCCCTTGGAAGAGCTGCTATAGTGACTTCTATAACAACTTTAACCGTAAGTATCTCTAGTTGTACCTAACTTCCTTCAACTTGAAATTGACCCTAAGAGAACAGAGGGCGTTCGAAGACATTCTTCTTCAAATGTGATCATTTACACCCGGCAATATATTATATTATACACATTTAGTCTACAGGAAAGAATTGAGACGGCTTCGTCATATTTTCTCTTCTAACACCATATCGTCGGTACAAAGTACCAAAACAGCGATTGTGCAAAATTAAATAAGAGAAAATTTTAATTGAAACGTTATTTTTCTAAATATTGAGGGTTTGAGAATAGTCGAACGTGAAGCGATGCCTTTGTTTATATTCCATGACTCCTCTACTACAAACTGAGAACTGATAAAAGTATGAAATAGATTTTCAGTAATTTAGGTCTTAAAATTAAAAAAATAATAACTATGAATTGGCACTATGCCCAAATAACCCTGGTTGTTGATGGACATTATTAAAAAGTAACGATTGAATCTATAGGTAAGGGTAATTTATAAAAAACCGGTCAAGTGCGAGTTAGACTCGCGCATTGAGGGTTTTGTACTTTAAAAAAAGTTTTATTAACTTATATTTTGTTCTTTTACGTGATTCAAAATTTTTCCGTATCAAATTTAGTTAAATTAATTTTTAAAGTAAAAAATTCCAAAATGTTTACATTATAAAAAGAAACAAAAACAATCACGTATTGTATTTTTGTTGGTCACACTAAGTTTCAGGTTTGTATGTGTTACTGTTTTTATGATAGAGCAAAAATAAAAGAACGGTGAAAAAAACAAGTTGTTTGTATGGGAACCTTCTTTAATTTTTAATTTTTGTTTTTTTTATTTGTTAGGATATATCCATAATGACACATATTCTGTAAAAATTTCAAGCGGCTACCTATTGAGGTTCAAAATATACAGCCTTTTAAAGGTAGGACAGACGGACAGACAGACGCCGTAGGCTTAGTAATAGGGTTCCAGTACGAAACCCTAAAAATGGGTAACCACGTACTACAACTGCGCATCCTTTATTCTATTTATTTTTTAAGCTCTACATCTAGGTTTCTTTGGGTTTCATTCACTCATTAAAGAAAAAATGAGAAAATACTATTTCACACAAGTATTAAATCTTGTAAATTATGCGTGTTTTTATGAAGTTGTTACCTGTAACTTAAAAACCTATGGACTGTATGATATATGAAGTGAAAGTTTTAGACATCTAATATAAATTTTTGATAACAAATATTTATGATGAAGTGTACAACTTGGTTCTTTTCAAAAGAACTACAACTTCTATGAATAAAACTACAGAAAATAAAAATTGTTTTGCGTATCGTTGTTAAACATGTGTCTCGAAATTGGTCATAAGGGAATTTTAAAAACAGATTTAGTTGAGAAGCATTATTTAGTTGTGTAGTTAGTTTATGAAATTGCTATATATAAGAAGAGATCGGTTTCCACTCTCAGGCACTGTGGAGAAATCGGTAACTCACCTAGCCGGAAACTGGGGGTTTCGGGTTCAAGTCCCGACAGTGGTCATTTGATTTTTTCTTAGATATAGCTCAAAAATCATGGCAGCCTAGCTGTCTGAGATATTTATTATTTTCACCTCTAATTGTTATGTGAATAATATGGTGTGGATATAAGGGGTTTTAAATCGATTGATTTTATCATATACCAATTAGTTAGTTTATATTTTTGGTCACAAGACAAAATAATTCATGGCAGATTTTTGGTAAAACAAGATTTAATTTTCTAGTTGACGTATGCTCAATGATTCCTTTGATCTTTACTTTCAATAATGTAAATCTCTATACAAGTGTCGTAAACAACGAATGTAATAATTTATTAAGAGTAATTCGATATCGGAAATTTCCCCTTGATGCACTCTTCGTATCAAATCCCTTAGCATAATACTCTTAATAATTGTTAAGTAAACATATTTCGAAAATATTTAAAGTCGCAATAACGGCGAAACATCCAGACAACTAAAGGTTGATAAACCGTTTTTACATAAATCTTGCATGATTATAATAAAGCGTTTTTATGCAGTACAAGCTTTGCGGACCGGATTCACCCGGGTAGATTTTGGTTTAGCATCGGTTTAGCAGCAAAATAAATCATTTTACTGTATCTCTTAGTTTACTCAGTGTACGCGAAGTTCACTTAGAGATCGCGTGAAGGATCCCCAACTCGCACTACATTTTCGCTCACTGTCAGTCGGGCAGCGAAAGAATTTATAAAATCGGTTCAGTAGTTTCTTACTTTAGCGTTGAGAAACAAATAAACAAACTTTACCTGTTTATATATTAGTGCTCGAAAATATAAAAATATAACAAAAGTCAGTTGCCTTGAGAGTTGAAGCCACATAATATACAGGGTGTCCCAAAAAGAATGGGACATAAATCAACAGCTGATTCCTTACAAAAAAATATTGCGATAGACCCCAACTTGTCTATTCCGAAAGTTGATATTAAAAGAGATACAGGGTGTCAAAGTTTAATTTTTATTTTTGATTTTCTTAAATAACTTTTAAAATAATTTAGGCATTTTAATGAAATTTGGTATATGGGGATTTTTTTATATAAGTGGCTAGGAGTAACCTTTTTCAAGATATTTGCACTTAAAGTAATCGATGCAATGTGGTTTAAAATGGCAAATTTTGAAAATGAACATAGGTGGCTTTGAAAACGCCAGCGCGGCGTTATCATGGTAATTTTGACAGTTTTATTTAAAAATTCAATGTTTCTTATTAAAATGCCGCGTCATAATGATAAAAATAAAAATTAAACTTTGACACCCTGTATCTCTTTTAATAACAACTTTCGGAATAGACATATTGGGGTCTATCGCAATATTTTTACTTCCCACCTCTACTATGGTAGGGAAGTAATGGATTTAGTCCGAAAAAAATATTTCGAGATTTTAACAGATTCTCACGTTTTGAGACCCTAGCAATCGTTTAAGATCATTTTCTGACTGATGTCTGTATGTGTGTGTGTGGGTGTGTATGTGTGTGTGTATGTGTGTGTGTGGGTGTGTATGTGTGTGTGTATGTGTGTGTGTGTGTGTGTGGTCAATTTTTCGCCTTCGATATCTTAAGAACGGAACAACATACGGGCATGCCGATTGTTCTATTGTGTTTATCAGCCTTTAACTTAGATCTGATTAGATTTTGAGTCAAATCGGTTCAGTGGATCCTGAGATATTCAAAAAAACGTCCTCAATGTCACGTATTAACATAGGTAAAAAAAAATATAAATGAATTCTAGATGTTATAATATGAAAAAAATGTAAATATTTTTTTTCTCTAAAATGTATAGTTTTCGAGAAAAAAAATATTTTACAAAAAAAAATAAAAATTGTACGTAAATCAAGGTAACCATGATTTTTGCTATATTAAGCCAGCCATCAGTAGATCACCAAACAAAAAAGAGGGCCATGTTTTTTTCAAAGAATAAAAATTAAATTGTGTTTTAAAGACCACCAACAGCTAAGGTTATTTGGGCCTAGTCAAAGAATAAAAAAAAGAGTGTTTATTTTTTGCAAATATTTACTAGGTGGGAAGTATAGGACTGGTCATCAGTCGAATTTTTTTGTAAGCAATCAGCTGTTACTTTATCTCCCATTCTTTTTGGGACACCCTGTATAAAGCATTTTAAGGATAAATTAAATTGTGTAGTAATAAAATTTAATTGATAAAATAAATTGTGAAATGATTAAAAAATTGTTAAAGCAGACATATTTAGGTTTTATCTCAGCTATTCATAATAACTTTTTCAGGAGAGACTGCAAAAACTGTTATTTTTAATGAAACTGCTTTTAGGATGTTTTAAATTAAAAATAGGTGGGATATTATCACATAAAAACTCTAAACGTCGGCGGTGATACTGAAAAATACATCCAGCAGAAAGTCTTGAAGATTTATCGTACACTTGTATACATTTTTGCAATATTTTTTGAAACCTTTCTTTAATATTTACAGCTGATTATATATAGGTGTAATAATATTATTGCACTAAATCATACAATTTTGATTTTAAATTTAACAAGAAAAGGAAATTATAGAGTGGGTCCCGTTGCAATTTTATATGTTTCTACGAATTCAATGTTTCTCAGATTTTATAGTTTATTAAATATTTATAAGGTATATTTTCATTCTGTACAGTAAAAAAATTCTATTCAAGTACCCTATTTAATTATTCGAGTACGTCTATAATTTACATACCGTTCTATTAATTTATCTACAGAAATTTTATTTACCATACAGCAGAAAAAACGATTCTAAATTTATTTTTATTTAATTTTCAAACGATTCGTACAATTTTTCGTTCGTTTCATTCATAACTAGGGATTTTGCTTGCAGATATAAGCTTTCTGAAATTGAAATATTTACGTATTGACAAAATTCATCGAACCAGAAACTACGCTTCAGTGAATTTCTGTGAGACTTGTGTACACAGTTTTAGTTCGTGAATTTTAAATGAATTTTTATGTTTTATTTATATTTATTCTTGTTTTTGAAGTAAATATAATGTTAAATATTATAATATCTCATATCTGTATTTTTATTCTTATCAGTGAATCCAAAAAAATCTTTTTCACTATTCTAAAAGGTTTTATTATTTTTTTTATCTCGCGAGTTAAGAGATAATTTGTTTTATTGAGTGCTGAATTCGACAGGCTATAATTAAAAATAAATATAAACTTCAATTGGAAAAATGAACCGTTAAATTTTCTGTAAATAAGAGGTAATTTATATTAGTTTTGACCGCAAGGTAATCTTTAAATAGGTATAGGCAATAGAATAAATTTAGTCTTTAGTTTTTATCATCTCTTGATGGTGCCAACATGGTGGGCGAGACATACATCGAAAATTGTTAAACGTTTTGGTTATTTTTAATATTTTTTCTTGAAAGGTGTTAATATATTATGTACAGTCGTTTCTTTCAGCGTAATTTCAGGGAAACAATCATACTAACTTAGTAACGAAGATGCAGTTATTCTGTAACAACTTTCTAATAAAAATTGTATTATATTAATAAAGTAACAGGCCATTGTTTAATCATGACCTTAAAGCGATTAAAGCCGCAGGGAAATTATTCCTGACATCTAACAGTTATTGAGTGAAATTTTATATTAGAAATCGTGTCCATCGTGATTATAATAAAATTAAGGAAAATCGCAGGATAGTGGACAAATATTTGATTTATTAAATTAAATGTACGACGTTTCGTTTATATATTTAAACTTTTTCAAGTACACAAAAATAACAATATTTATGAAAATTAATATTAATTACTAACCATAGCAATTAACATAAGATAGGGTACATAAGACAAAAACATGGTAACATGGTAACAAATTATGTTGACTAAAACTTTTTAACAATCAATAATAATAATAATACAAATTTTAGTATAATTTCATAACATAATTGTACTGACTACTTAAATTTTGAGTGTCTGTTCTATAATTGATTGAATTGTTTTTTCTAATAAAACACATTTCACTGATATTGCGTTTCTTCCAATTTGACTCTTTATCTAATATTTTAACTTCATCGAAAAGAAATTTATGCCCAGTGTCGAAATGATGAGATGACAACGCCGTCTTATTATCACTTAATAAGTTTATGTTTCTACAGTCCATTTTGTGCTGATAAATTCTATTTTTTAATAACTGTTTGGTTTGTCCCACATAACACTTATTAC